>JARYHS010008074.1:338556924-338718435 GCA_031002005.1 Vandiemenella viatica | reverse complement strand
GAACGTGCTGCGAGGAGACAATTTATCTCGTGGGACAGTTGACAGAGAGTGGAGAGAGGGGGAGGGGGGGGGGAGAGCAGGCAAATCAAAAGTTGGGAAATCTAAATCGCGTGCTTTTATCGATCAACAGAATGCACGCGAGAGAGATTGTAAGTTGTGCAAATGTGTCGAGCAAGTAAGACTAAACTAAAATTTAAATTTTTTGTATTTGATGGGCAAATTAACATGCATTCCTGTATGCCCGGTGCTCGAATTGGAAGAAAAGAAGATTTAACATCAAGGAGATGTCACCGAAAGTCTTCAAGGTAGCAGACACTGAGTGATTCTTTCTATTCGTTGTCCGCTTAGAGAAACATTGAGTTTGGTTTCAATCGATCAGACATTCTACTCGAATGCTGAGAAGTTTCGAGTCCGTTGTGAAGAGTGATTCTGCAGTGATCTCATGAATGGGACTAGAAATTTTTCTATGGTGTTACCGACTCAAGTTGATGGGCGGTAGTGAAGCAGTATCACTGTAACCAATGCTATATCACTTTAGAAAGGAAAGACGTGCCCCAAATCATCCGATAATCTTACTATAGGAGACGTCTCCTGTTGCTTTGCGTCGCGCCGTCATCGACATTAAATTGTAATAAACTCGATTGATCATCATCTACCGTAAGATCAGTAATGAAAGCCCATTAATTTCTGATGACTAACCTGAATAATTGCTTTTTTTATTTTTATTTTTTATCTGCTTAACGTCTCTCTAACAGCGAGGTCTTTAGAGACGGGAAAGGATGGGGGGCAAGGAATGGGAAGGAATTCGGCCATGGCCTTTTGAAGGAAGGATCCCTGCATTTGCCTGGAGTGATTTGGGAAACCATGGAAAATCCAAATCTGGATGCCCGGATGGGGATTCGAACCGCCGTCCTCCCGAATGCGAGGCCAGAACGCTAGCCACCACGCTCGGTCAATAGTTGTGATTGTGTTTGCCCTGTTAGATACGCTCATTTTACCGTCACCTGCTAAAATGTCTGGTCAAATAATTTTCAATATCGTGTTGATAATTTTGCTTTGATATTAATTTTGATGAATAAATTGACTAATTTATCGTTGGTTCATATCAATAAATTACTTCAATAGGGTTTTAGTTCTTTTAATATTATAGACATATCCAATTTTTTCACCGTATTTTCAAGGTATTTAATCATGTTTTCCACTAATGAGAGCTCGTTCAAATTCTGGATTTTTTTCCCTGGAACCAATCTTAATATTTACTATAATAAATGAAAACAGTTATTTCAAACATATTTTAGTCTCATTTTTTATACAGGCGGCCAACTTGAATCATGAGAGAGGGGAAGGAAATATGTTCTTCTCGAATTCAAACCGGATTTGTTAGTCCCGGCGTAAGTCTATGTTGTCAGCGAAACGTGTAACTTTGTTTGTATTCTGTATCAAAAGTGTATTGTGTATGTAAAATATGTAGTTGATGAGGCGGAGTTTGGCGACCGTCCCAGCATTCGCCTAGGTCAGGGGTGGCCAACCCGCGGGCCGCCTTGGTCATTTTTCCGGCCCGCGAGATTCATCACACTTTTACAAAATGTAATTATATATAATGGCCAAAGTAATGAAAACCAATATATTAGAAAATACATTATTTGTGCATCTATATATTCAAAAGTTAACTGTCGAAATTATGATAAAAAATTAACTTTGATTTTAGAATAATATTCTTCCGAATATATGACAGAAATTGCCTGTTTTATTTATGAGTTTACAGTTATGAGTTCGCAGAATAATTAAATTGCACTAAGCAAATAATAATAACTCATTACGTTTCAATTCTTAACTCCAAAAAATGTTGATAGTGGGTATAAATCTAATATGGGGATATATAATTTTATATGTGACCCGCAGAGTTATGATGCATTTCCAAAGTGGCCCGCAAGATCATTTGGGCTGGCCACTCCTGGCCTAGATGATTGCGGGAGAGTCAGGACGACAGGTACGTGAGGACCAGGACTGGAAGCTGGTCCTGTTGTACCTCCCCGATCGATTGTGCGGTGTTTTAACGCACTGGACCACACTGGCGGATATATCAATATTAATATTTTAATACTTAATCAAATTCTGTAATTAATCCATGTTATAAATACCACATTAATTGACTTTCCAAATGTGAGGCTTAGTAATATTAAAATTTTAATTAGCTAGATGTGGAAAATCCTTATTGATTTTCAATGGATTCCAATAGTCTTGTAAGGAACATACGGTTATAAATATAAATGTATTTTATTATCTATGATAATAGTCATAAATATTAATACTAATAGTTTTGTCTTGGAGGAACGTAGAGAGAAGGAGTAAAGCGGGCCGTGAGCAAACGTAATTACTAAACAGACGTAGAAAACGATGGAAGTAACGAGAAATGAACCGGCTAAAGATATGTTGATCTTGAAGGCTGTCAAAAGGATGGATATAAGAAAGACTGTAACGGCTGCGTCTAAGAGAAGTTGTAGAGATGTGTATACGTTGAGTTCAGTCTAATGTATGTACGGCTGTAAAATAAATGCGTTTTCTAGTGAATGTCCGTATGGTTAATACTGAGCAAAAAGGAGTATAACTGATGAAAATATAACTGAAGAGCCTACATTGTCGTATAAAATAAAATAAAGGAGGTAAAAGGTACTTTATCAACTATGCAATTGAGAGAAGTAAAGCTGATCGTTATAAACGGTCTTCTACAGAAAACAACCGTAATAGTCTTATGCTTTCTTTTACGTGTGTGTTCAGTCCATTAACATGGTGCGATGAGCAATTGAATAATAATTGTGATATAATATGAATATGACATGTTAGGTAATAAATTATTTATAAATGGAGAAACAGCGTAATTCTGAAAACAGATCAGTGCATTGCGAATTGTAAAACAGAAACTCCAAACAATAATGATGATTAAGGTTAGTGGGACGGTACTTATATGGTAAAATTGTTTGTTATCTGAAAAGCCAAAAGTGAATTACATGAAACTGTGATCTGGCAAAAAATTAGTTGATGCGAGGGATAGTAACACGGTTAAAATCTTTTAAAAAGCCGTTACCATGGAGTCCGACATAAACTAAGAGAAAATCTGGGAAACAAAGCAATGTTGGGGATAACGTTATTATCGTGACGGATGACAAATGACGGATTATGACGGTGCAATGTCGAAAAATGGTCATGTAGTGGACATACCTGGACAGTTGTTCTACAGTTCCTCCATCTGCAAAGGGAAAAAATACTCAGATACAGAGACGAGTTCAGAGGACCCTTTGGTCGTACTTTTGCAACAATTATTTGCGATAAACAAAACGAATCGGTAAACATACGGATGGATTCCATGACAGCAGATTAAATCCATGAAAACGGAAGTTAACGCACGAAAATTTGTAAATGTCCTCAATGAACGAAAATATCAATGGTCAATTTCAAACCGTTCAAGATCACCTCAATCACTTTTAACAAAATTGGACAACTTAGTTCAAAATTAGAATGTTTGATGTCTGCTGTCGGGTAGCAATGGACGAAAAATTTACGGACATACAGCGGAATATTTCCAAATCTAGTTCATCAGTTAGATTACCATATACATGTGAAATTGCGATGTTATAGTCTGTCTTGCCACATTATCGATCATGGGCAAGTTTTCAGTCGGCATAAGACCGAAAAACTTCGTTCATTCGAAAAGAATGATCCAGGAATCGTGACGAGTAGTCGAACGAAGCACAAAAACTCCCTGGTATAAGTCCTCTAGACCATTTGTACATTTGTAAAAAATCTACAACCCCTCTGAAATTTTTTGCCTGCTCATCTTGCCATTTCAAAAGTTGCAAAAACATGCCTCTTACTTAGTCAAAATCATGGTTATAGAAATTTACAATTCTTTTAACATTAGTGGCAGGTTGCTAGTCCCCTAACGGGTGTCTCCTTAGGTGACGTATCGGGGAATGCCTCCCAGATATGGGTGGTACCGGGGAAATAAATACCGTGGACGGACCAAAACAATCACCTGCATTGGCAAGGCAAGCAGCCTGCCGAGTAGCTCCCGGGATAAGGAGACACCCTCTACCAAGCGCCAACGGCTTCTTGCAGGGCGGATGAGCGGGTAAAGAACCAGGGCAATCTCTTGTCCTAGGGAGGAGAAATCATCGCTAAAGGCGAAGGAACCAGTAGATGGTCAACGGCATGAGATTGTGGAAACCACCACGTTAAAGATACTAAATGATTCCCTAGAAAGAGCAAGGCGATGGCACTTCAATCTCAATATTTATGGACTGTCCCAAAGCGAATCGTTGTATAATTGACTCTTCAACGACATGAGTACATGATTATAAACTTCAATATAAGATTTACGAAAAGAATCTTGAGCTGTTTCAAATTGGAGATTTTTGCAACTTTGGTCGATGCGCTTGGCAATTTTATGCTGAAGTGTTAATTTCAAATTTAGTACCTGACTGCACATTTCCCCCCAAATTTCTTCGAATTTTGAATCTCAAGCACAGTATAAAACTGTCGGTTATTGCTTCTATCTTCTTATACGATTCGATTAACTCATTGATTCGATTTCTGTATATTGAATTAAATTTCTATCGTCATTGTTAAATAGAAAATACGCTCAAACGATTCCACGTAGGAGTGAAATGCAGAAGCCTTAGCTGCGACAGCCCTATCTACTTCTCTGGATGCAGAATGATCGTATAAAAATTACATTAGCTACTGATGATTTTCTGTGACTGCTTTAAGTTGAGTCTCACTAACCATCTGTAAAAAATTAATAAATGTGTTTACAAACACAAAACGATAATTTAAAACAATGCATTAAACTTGTAAACTTTCTAAATAACTTGTTGGACAATGGGCTGCAAGAGAAGGAAAATTATCATTAGTTCCTTTTTCTATTCCGATTTGCCATTTTGCAAGTCTCACACGAAGTTTATCAAATCTTTAACAGTTTGTAAATTAATACTTTCTTTATTGTTCCTCATTTTTACACTCAACTAACATATTCTTTTAGCATTCATCCAATATCTTAACAGAATATCTCAAAGCATAATTCGTCCACTATATTCATATCTTTTTTTCTACGGACTTGCTCTTCATATGTCCACCAAACAAGTTCTTTTTTACACACTACTCTTTGCTCTTGCAAACTATTATCTTTTTCGTTTACAAATGAAAATAAATTAAACACAAAAATTCTTATCTTTAAATATATACACAGATACAGTAAAACTGAACCAATGCAAACAAAAATGTATGGGATTATGTTTACTTACAAGTTCCAACAATTTTCTTGCTGTTTTAACTCTCAATTCCATCTCGTACTACAAGATTGAGATCATGAGCACTACAATGCACAAATAAAGCTCGTGGCTCTTCTTTGCGTATTCGTGACTGAAATCCTATTATTTTTCCAGAAAACTTAGAAACCCCATCATAGTACTGGCCTCCGATTTTTGAGAGCACCTACTTATGTTTAGCTAAAATGTCAATGACCAGAAGAAATGATAGTTGAGGCTTTCTGGGCGCTGTACTCGTATATAGATGAAATTTTCTCTGCAAACTAGCGGAGTGCGTTTGCGTAACACGACGTTCTCACTCGGCTAGTTTCGCGAGAAAATTTCATCCAGATCAAATGATGTTTCTGTCCTGGTTTTCGCAGTTAGAAACAATCCACTAAAATGATTACTCGCAATGAAGGCCTTCAAGGTACTAAATATTTTCGGCAACTCTGCATGGCTACTGAACATCTGTTTTGAATCAGCCGTTGATATCGATTGTACCACCGTTTTTTTTAACGCTTCAGTGGAGCTGGTTTGAAGAGAACTAGTGCCGCGAGAGTTTATCCACAAAATATGGATGTATTTTGTTGTATAACCAGTGGTGTGTCCCAAAATGAAACCAAAACCAAGTCCGATCTGGATTTTTCGTATAAAAAATTGAATTGAAGTATACGTTAAATGAAAAGGAATTTCTACCATACTACCATTGCTTTAAAACGTCATTTGAAATCTGTGCATCCAGAAGAGTTTAAAAAGTGTGAAATACTAAATTCAGGTATAAGTTACAGGAAGAAAAAAATATCATTGTCAGTCTAGAGTACTAGTTGAAGCAAATAAGACCATCAATAGAAGAGTCTCTTAAGCGGTGACAAATGAACGCTCACAAATACCTATACCATGTGATTATCATTAGTCCGCAGGTTTCTGTCAGCTTCGCCTATGAATGTTGCTAGCGAAAAATTTTTCAATGTTCAGCCTTAATTTATTATGAAAAAAAGAATCAATTTAAAACGAAAAAATTTAACGTGCCATTTTTAACTTTCGAATACTAGTTTCAGTAATTAGAAAACTATTATTATTACTATGTTCATAAAAGTCAGTAACTGACGGATTGATTTGATTATTAAAATAAACATAATTTCACTTAACATTTTTATCAAATAGAAGTAATTAGAAAGTTAATGAAGATCTGTGACACCAAATGACATTTTCATATAACTCTTGCTTCTGTTTCCGCTTCCATAATGTAATTTCCGTTTCATCTCCAGTATATACGCATGTTTTTCACTACCTATATACTTGTGCATATTGTGAAGAACAAAAATAAGAATTTACTTTTAGTTGCTCTCACGATTTTGACTGTCAGTTGATTGAACAAGGCCATCTTTTAAAGTTCCAGAGGACCTAATGATGATACAAATTTATCCTCCACGTTCAGCTTTCTAGCATTATCTACTCTCATTTGATTTATCCTTTATAGCTTGAGTACCACTTGAACTTTTTTGTCGATAATACAGACTGATTCAACCAAAGCGCCTACGAAATACACTAAAGCAGCTTTAACGCATGAAGGATTTGGACGTACGATATTTTACCGTAGCATTCTTGCTTTCACACAGAAAGATTTTTTGCCGTTGATCGAGCTCAGTAGGCGATTTTTGTTGAAACATCAGAGGAATTTTCCGGGTGGGTACTACTACCCACCATACCCACATTATCCGCTGGCCCTGTTTGTGGGTGATATAAATTCATTTCTCACGTGTTTTTCAGTTAAAATCTATCTTTACGCACGGTAACTTCCTTAAAACTTAACAGGAATTCTTCAAATTTTGCGGAACGAGCCTTTACCGCAAAATATTCGCCACGTATTTTAGCCAGATTAGATCATGCGGTGATTGCCTTTGAATCTCTACTATATATCACTCTGTTCGCACAAAAACTCTACGCATTTTAACACCCATCGATTTCAGTTAGATATGTTAACGTGATCATTACCTTCGACCCATTTACTTTATTTTGCATAGTCTCTGTCAGTGTAAAACCTCTGTCTTCATTGCTTCTAAGACTCGTCAAGCACAACCGAAATCCTTCAAATTTTTCAGAACGAACGCTTGTGATGCTCTGCAATCTCGTTCATGTTTCAGCCAGATCGGGTCAAGCAATCATTCCTTTAACACTTTCCTGTGTAGTCCGTGGTCTTTGTCTATGCGAAATATCTGTCTTATGCATTATAATTCCCTTCAAAATCAAAATAAATTCTTCAGATTTTTCAGAATGTACCCAAATGGTAAACCACAGGTCAAGTTCGTATTTCAGCCAATTCAGGTCAAGCTGTTAACACCCATGATCCAAAGAAACGGGAATTATTCTGGACCCGTGACCATAAGCAAAACACAATTACGGGCTTATACTCAGTGCAGTAATACAGAATCATGTCCTGTTAGTTCTGGGGAATGCATGAGAATAATATACAGTCAACGTCGAATGACGAAGCGATAAGAAGAGGGAAAGTATGTTGAATTGAGAACGAACTTCATCCATTGAATCCCTAAAAAATTAATAGATATTTTTAATGATTTGAGTGTTACGTGAAAACAACTACCCAGAAATCAGAGGCCAATGAACATTAAGACTGAGGAGGAATCTAAACATTCCATTGACTGATAAAAGCATGTGACTCGGATTTTCCCTAGTCAGAATTTGCCTGCTTACCCATTTATTTTGCCACTTTGAAGCGTCCAGTTTTCACCACTCGCCCCTCTTCAAACGTGCCACTGTCATTCACAAATACATATTTCGGCTGGCCACTGTACAGTTTAGAGCAGGGGTGGCCAACCCAAATGATCTTGAGGGCCACTTTGGAAATGCATCGTAACTCCGCGGGCCACATATAATATATCCCCATATTGGATTTCGATTCACTATAGACATTTTTTGGAGTGAATATAATTTAATTATTCTGCTAACTCATAACTGTAAACTCATAAATTAAACAGGCAATATCTGTCATATAATCACAAGATAATTATTTTAAAATCAAAGTTAATTTTTTCTCATAATTTCGACAGTTAATTTTTGAATATATGGATGCATAAATAATTTATCTTTTTAATACATTGGTTTTCACTGCTTTGGCCATTATAAAATAAATATATTTTGTGAAAGTGCGATGAATCTCACGCGCCGCAAAAATGTTCAAGGCGGGCCCCGGGTTGGCCACCCCTGGTTTAGAGTCTAGACCAGTGGTTCCCAAATGGTGGTCCGTGGAACCCTGGGGTTCCGTGAAAGGGTCACAAGGGTTCCGTGTTCCGTCCGAGAATTAAATAAAATGTTTGTTGAAAAGAGTCATAACCACGCCGTGAGAAGGCTATCATGGTAATGCTTCCGTTTGTGACTACTAATATCGATGCGAGACTGGTTATTCAGCTTACTGTTATAAAAATGGGGATTCGCCAAAATATGTATGATCAATTAAGGTTCCGTGGCAAAAAAAAAAAAAAAAAAAAAAAAAAAAAAGAAAGGAACCGCTGGTCTAGATAGTCAGGATTACATTTCTACCCTTTCTTATTGTTCGCGAGCAGACCTATTTCTCCTGACTGTCAACTCCCCATTATGTTTACTCCTTCAGGGTATCGCAGACACTTCTCAACCGTAACTACTAACAGAATATTACACTTGTAATTTTTTGAGTATTCAGTCGGGAGATATATCAATCATGTGAGATGTTACAACATACTTCATTCCCTGATTTTAAGTATCAACAGAGTATCATCATTTACAATTATCACAAAATGGTCCCCTCCCTTAAGCAACTGATTAGACGAACGGCACTCTTTTCGATGCCTTCTGGAAATGAATAGATTATTGTAGAAACAATGCTGTTCTATCCTCATCCTGGAAATGCCAGATTTTTGCCTGGCCATTGAAATATTCAAGGCTTTTTTAAAAAAAATAAGGAATGGCTTTACCTTATAAAGTAGGAATACGGTATCAAAATTTATATTCTGCCTGCGGACCACCTGAATCATCTTCGAGGATCACAGGTTGAGAAACACTGTCTTAGGGGATGTAGCTGAATTTGACAAAAAATGGAGGTAGCTACTGCTGCGCTCTACCGACAGTGTTACTAACTTTTTCGAGCTCTATAATGTTCCAGTTCCAGCGGCCGCTTGTCTGCCCAATGCCCGGGGCAGCTTGAGACAGAATAAACTTGTCACCAACGGCCACTAGCAAAGCGGCCCTCAAACCTTGAATATTACCGCGAAAATGCTAGAACGCATGCGCGATTGGTGACAAAACAAAGTTGTCTCCACTACAGCGAAATAGTTCACTGGTCTGGCCAACAGATGGTGTTCAATAGTTTCCATAGCTTTCATAAGTAATAGTATATTAGAGAATATTGCTTTTATAAATATTTATTTTCTTTTCACTACATTTATTTTTTAATTTATTTATTCTTGATTCGTAGGTGGTGACGACATGTCTCAGTGTCACTACCTCTAGAGCCGCCACTGGCAATGGGAACAGATTATAATTGGGCTGCTGCTTTCCACAGTTTCTTTAATGATGTTTTGAATTTGACTCACAAATAAATAAATAAATCAATCTCAAGAAGTAAAGGAGGGGGAAGAGAGACTGACAATGTAGAAGAATATTGTGTTTGACCAAGATAGTACAAATTAAATGAAAAAAATTGCAAGACACCACTGCCATTATTGCTGATGAAAATCCAACACACTTAATACATTTGCTGCCACGCTGACAGCCAAGTGCTAATACTCCCTTTGTCCAAGACCTATTGTGGTTCCACTATTGTGCTGGGAAAAATTAAGGCTCAATACTTTTTGAACAGTTCTTGTATAACAGCAATCTTTTTTGAAGTACGATATGCAGTTGTATCATCAATGGTAGGTCTATGAACTTTCCGAGCCAGAGCAAGAATTTGAGACTGAGCCCCTTCAAACATGAATTTGCCACCTGGGGAAGTATAGAGCTATTCTTTGACTTGCCACCCCACTGATGGTTGCCACTTGGGGCAGTAGAGCCAAAAAAAAAAAAAAAAAAAAAAAAAAAAAAAAAAAAGATCACCACTGCCATTTACCACCCCTTCAAACATGATTTTGTCACCCCCCCGTAGTTGCCGCCCAGGACTAGTACCCCAGCTTGAACCCCCTCTAGATCCGGCACTATGTATCATTCAATGAAAACTTACAAAAACTGAAATGGCTAACTGTTCTTCTTGGGATTTCGCCTAAACCCATTGAGAATCACTTCAGCTAGTAGGTTCAATAAAGATGTAATTTTGTTTGTTTGACCTCTGCATGTTGCCACCATTTGGTGCAAACTTCAAATCTTTACTTCAAAATAATTTGTTTAAAAACATTATAAACATTTTAAATGCTTGTCAAATGTATTCAAATATTGAACATGAATAAATTATTAACAAATAGGTTACATAGCGAGGAACAGGTCTTTTGCAGTGTTATAGGGTTAAGGACAGAGAGAAAGTAGTTTCATTTCATGATTCGTAGAACAAATAAATGGTTTCGTAAATAAATATTCATAATAATATTTCCATATATTGGAGAAAAACAATGGTAAGATAAATATGGAATGCAATGAAGAAATTTAAAGAATACAAGTTTACTTCCATTGTTGTTGTAACAGTAAATAAGAGTAGAAACTAACAGAAAATTACAGTTTTAAATGTAGTTTGACCTGTGTAAATCCATTATTCTTTTTTCTTTTTAAAATCACTGCTTCTCACAGTAGATGAAGCTTATTATGACACAACATACAAATATCCTATGGTTAAACAACAAAAAGTTACAGTTTATGAAGAGACTAGACATTTAATACCATATATCAAGTTAAAACAAGAAATATCATTCCTAATGTGGATTGTTTCATGTTATATACTTACAAATAAAACACACATAATAATTTCAGAGCTTTAATAAATTTATTTAGTAGCAGTAGTGTAATGACATATACAATTTTTTTTAAAAAGATTCTAACTGATCAATGTTATTTACACTCACCTCGGTTTCCACTGAGTTGCATTTACTGTAGTTATTTCTGTCTTGTTCTTGCGGCGAGCTTCATCAAGACACACAGACACTGTGTTGCCCATGGCCATTCATACCACAGCACTGGACACTGCAGCAAGCAGAGCATGGCTCACTGTGGTTATGCAACCAACACTCTCCCAGTTGTAACTCAAACCTGTTGAACTCCATGTAATAAAACACTAAAACTAATAAAAAGGATTAGGATATCATATCAATCCAAGTAGGTGTTACATTAATTTTCATTTAAATTACAATGATAAAATGTACTTTCCCCTTATTTGACCTACTTTCCTTAATTCGCAACAGACTGCAGATAGCTAAAGGAATAACATTTTCAAAGCAGAATTTTATTGCTTTTTATTGAATTATAACTTAATTTGACAGTTTTTAAAAGCAATAGGTTTTTGTTAAACTTACAACATTATTGGCCAAGTAAAAAAAAAAAAAAAAAAAAAAAAAAAACAAATATTAGATCCCAGCCAAAATCACAAAGGTTTCTTTTTCAAAAATAGACTAAGTCAGCTATTGATAACTATTAAGATGTTAAAGTCCATGTTCCACTGAAATTAAAACACAAGGATTACACACACATTAGAATTAATGTCATTTTCTTTAATTGAAATTTACATCATATTTCATTAACAATGAGAAAATATTTTAAATTCCCTCACAACTATCACTTTTGTACTGATGTATCCATGTACTTACCTGTAATGCCCTGGAAAGGGTAAATATCACCAATTGAACCCAACACAAATCTGGTAAAATTTAAATAAGAACTGCAATGTGAAGAAAACAAAGTAATTCCAGAATTTGTAATAAGTCATACTGAGGGAAAATGAACTCACTGTTATGCATTATTCTTATAAATATCACAGCAGGAAAAGTGATTTAAGGAATTTACATTTTTGCATATAATATATTAAGCCACAAGGTATTTCACTGATTTTACTTATACAGTATCATCACTGAATTTAAATATACAGTTGTTAGTCATACAAAATAATTTTTTTCTAAACAAACAAGCCCTAAGTGCTAGTAACCATTATTACATTCCATCCTCTGAAATTTGTAATTTAATCTCAAACTTCTAGTAGCTTATTTATTAATAAAGTACCATTCATGCTATAATCATATAGCACCTGCCATATCTTAGCACACACAATCATTTAATGTCAAGAAGCTATTGTTCACCAAATAGAAATTGTGAACTGCTCAATAACAATATGATTAATATTTACTACATTTATGTTACTTATCACTAAGCAATGTGGAAATGGAAAGTAATCACTCATAAACGAAGCAATAGCTTTATGTTACACTTGTATTATACAAAAAACATGTATCCGATGACACCATAGGTAAAGAGTAAGGAAATGTGAAAAATAATTTACTGGAATATAGCAAAGGAGGGTATAGTTCGAAATGATGAGGAATCACTGAGTGACTGCTGTATTAAAGCCCAAACCTAATAGATTCTGCTTTTAACAAATTACTAAAATAACTTAAGTACAATATTTTTACAAAAAGAAAAAAAGAGCATATTTTATTAACTCTCATCATTGTAATATTTATTCTCGAGCATATCATTTGTAGAACAGAATAATTCAGTTACTCTGACGGAAAACAGATTCATTACCATGTCATGCCTTGAGTATAAATATGTACATTTTTGGGAAGTGTTAATAAAGAATGCCAATGCAACTGTTTCTATACGGTTTTAATGCTGTATGCATTTCACCTCTAAATAAAGCATCATCAGCGATGAATCTGTGTTGAAATTTACATTTAGTTTTAAAAACTTATTACATAATGTATAACATAATCCTAAATAAAAATATTATTTTACTCTTTTCTACTTACTATTTACATTGGTATTAGAGTTTGTAGCCATACATCTCTGATTTTTCTCCAAACTGTAATAACCCTGAAAAATAGTAACCCAGTAAATGGTAAATAGAAAAGAATCAGTAAGTATTTTAATTTAGGATTATGTTAAACATTATGAAATAATTTTTGTAAACTAAATGTAAATTTCAACACAGATTTGTCACTAATGATGTCTTGATGAGAGGCAAAATGCATACAGTTTTAAAACCACATAAAACCAGGTGTATTGGCGTTCTTTGTTAATATTTGATTTGCTAAGCAACTGCAGAGAAGTGGCCACAACAACAGTGATTTTTTTTTGTGAAGAATAATCTAGGTCACTGTTTCTCAACCTGTGAGCAAAGATTGTACAGGCGGTCTGCAGGCATATTATTAAAAATTTACGAACCGTATTTGTACTGTTTAGAGCTGTAAGCTAGTATAAGCCAAATGACCAACTTTTTTAAAAGCCATGAATATTCAATCACAAGTCAAAATCTGGTATTTTCATAGTATGAGGATACAACAGAATTTTTCCTAAAATAATCTTTTCCACTTAGCATCAAAGAGAGCAGCAATAGTTTAAGGATCATGTGAGAGTCTTGTAGAAGGTGAGAGGGATCATGATACATAAGTGTGATGAAGTAATTAAAAATAAAAGGAGTCTGGTCTTCCTTTTTTTGGCGTATAGATCAGTGGTTTAGTGTAGCATCTTGACTACAGTAATATTGTTATTCATTTGCTTACTAAACACTAAGAGTCTGGTTAAATGGAATTCAGTGTTAATAGTTCACTTCAAGTTTCATAACTGTGTTTCTGTAGGAATTCAAAACATTCTTTTGGGTTAATTATGTTATAATGGTACAATAAAATATGTCCCAGATGTTAATAATATACTTCTAGGTAAAAAAAAAACTAGGCCCATATAAGTTAGTGGTCTGCAACAATATTTTTGACAATTTACTGATCCTTGGGTTGTAAAAAGTTGAGAAATGCTAGTCTAGGTGATAATTTCAAAAGTTTAATTACCACGGGGTCTCTTCCTGGACTACTGTTCAGGACATCCTAGATTATCCTTGCTTCTGTTGAGTCAAAGTTTGTGACTTACTTATTTGGAATTATATGAATGATAATGAATATAATATTCTCTGCCCACAGAAAGAATACACAAGATGATGGATCACATACTAAGATGTGTGGTACTGGTTCATTTGTTAGTGGAGAAGAGATGAATGGAAAAACTGTAAGGAAAGAAAAGAGACTAATGAAAATAGTAGTGAACTGCATGTGAGGAGGCACACTCCATTATAAAATTGGATACATGTGTGGGAAGCTGGAAATGTAGCCTGCATAGACAGCTGGTGGGGACAAAATTCCAAAGTGTGACCTGGGGGCCAGAAGATGTTAGCAAGCAAGAGGTATGTGGGTACTGCAAGTGAGAGGACTATGTGCATTCTTGTGGAGGATTGGTTTTGCTCGTGTTCCATGGTGGAAACTGAGGAGATATGTTGGAATGGTGGCCTCCAAAGATGGACAATTTCGACCAGTGATTGTTCTAACAAACTTGTATGAGGGATTTAGCTACAAGTTCTGTAAAATGATGGCTAAGCATTTTTAAATGAAGGCATCACATTGATGACTCCTCGAAATGGTAATCATGCCAGTTGTGATCATTGCAAATGACATTTGTATTGCCTAAACCCCGTTCCCTCCTCAAGACATCTCATTGCCCCACTGAGCACAATCAATGTATATATAAAACCCTGTGAACATTGAAAAAGAACCCAGAATTTGATATAATTTGTTTGCATAATATTGCTAAGAATGGATCTGATGAATGTTGTTTTTTGCTAAGAATAAATCTGATGAATGTTACTTTTGTAATATATATATAACCTTATGTCAAAACATAGGCATAATGATATTGACAATTTAGAAAGCAATATCCTGATCCCTCCCATCATTAATTTGCATGGTGCCCAAAGAGATTAGTGGGCACAATTTGATTAATTGAGAACATAAATTTTGTTGTTGTTGTTTTTTGGGGTTTAGGGTGCATCAACATAAATTTTAATCAATATGTTGAGATGAAGTGAGCAGCCTAGTATATGAGAAAAATTGACATTAAACTGGTCAAGGTACTAATAACAGAAAAAATAAATCTTCATAAAAATTCATGGAAATGAAAATATTCCCTGAAATTAGTTGAAAGGCTCCTTAGTATTTGTGGTTTGACAATGAGCTACTATTTACATGAAGGTAAATGTAGAGAATCAGTTTTGTGTCCATTGATACTACAGTACTGGGATATAAAGAATAATTTAAACCACAAAAAGATTCAAAATTGATGAAGGCAGAGAAAAATTACTAAGAGATAAAGGGATTATAGGAAAGGCAGGCTAGTAATAAGAGCTGTGTCCTTATAGATCTCCGTCACACACTTCAACATACCAGGTGAAACATTCTCATTAATTCCAAGGCTAAGGGAAAATAGTAGGGGGAGGGAGGTGACCAAATCACTTAATAACTGCTCTTTTTTAAAAAAAATAATTTCAAGAGCTCTGGTCTGGTCAATAGAAATCACATTCGTTTAAGCACTAATACTATGCCATGCACAGTAAATGTGGAGATAACTTTTGACATTATATCCCAGAATAATGTAGGTACTGTCCCTACAATGCATTCAACAGCAAAATAAATATAATCAAACTGCCAAGAAGAAGATAGGCTTATACTCAACACACAACTATCTAATGGATGTACCAAGTTAATGAAATCTGTACTTAGCTTTTATTTTTGATAATATCCTATGAAGGAAATGATACTATATACTGTGTTGCAGTAATATAAAAATTGTTCAATTTATGAACGGTCTGCAATTATGTTGGGTAATGCGGACTCCTATCAAGGTTGCGAAAGACAGTTTGAAACAAAAGTAAACATGAAATAACTGCACCGTAATGAAAACCAATCAGTTGTCTCAACTACGAAAACATTGAAATGAATGATCACATACCATAGATGATATAGGGTTAATCAGGTTTTCCAAAAGAGTGAACAAACTTTTAGTCATCTGAACAGTACAATGAACTACAGCCAACAGAAACACATAGTAAAGTCAATTTTATTTCTCAATATTTAGTAATTTTTTTTTTTTACACAATTGCATTTAGCATATATAACAGAATATTCTTAAACTACCTCCTCTCTCTGCCACTTGTTCCTTTGAAATTTACACCCTGCCCTTGATCTCAACTGTATTGATAATCAAACCACACATTTACTTTAATGTAATGGTATTCAAACCATACATTTATTTTATTAAAAGAATGAGATGGGAAATACAATAAAATATATAATGTGCCATATTTAGGAGAATATGTTTGCAGTTAGTGTGTTTCAAAACATTTTCCAATCGACAAGCAATAGCCCTTGGCTACTGTAACAGACCGGACTGTTCCAGCAGACTACTATCTGCCTCAGGACGGAGCAGAGGAGACAGGGAGGTAAGGGGGTTGGAGCCTTTGTCCTGAACAGATACAACACGAAGCTGACTTGTTTATGGCTGGCAGCTGTTAAAATAACTATGGTTACTGTAGGTAATTCTTGAACTGTCAATTAGGGAGAATTATAGCTAGGCTTTTTCCCAGTATGATGCAAGACTCAGAAGCTAAGTTTGACAAAGCTGAAGCTATTCTCAAAGTAAAACTAGCATTACTGAAGCCAATTCAATCAATCAACCAATCACAATGTACAAATACTGGAAAATGTCAGAATGCTTGTGAGACAATATGTCAGTAAGCCAATGAAATAGTTGCTCAAAAACATTAGTATTTACATATTTGCTTACCTGTTGGAGCATATACCATGATCTGCCAAACAAAGTTAACCCTTGTAAGACTGGAGGTTTTCTCTGCAATGAATATGAATAAAATCTTCCCACGTAACTAGTTAACTCTATTTTCAGAGGACCATAGCCGAACTTAGAGGGGAGGAGTCCAGAAGTATCAAGAACCGAGTTCTGACTCAAGCTGGTAGCTTGGCATAAGCATCCAGTACTTGAATTTTTGAAGTAGAAAGGAAATTAGGTTTTTCTGCAAGCAGTGGCTGAAATCAAACATTTCTCAGTTGATGCTGTACCTGAGTATACATTAGTGTTATGTGCCCATGATTACAGCTATTGCAATTATACAGTAAAAAATTGCATCTGATTGTTTTTATGAACCCAACTAGCACCTTGTTTGGAGAATCTCTCTACCGAACCAATGCTGAGCAGAGTCGTCTGAATTTATACCGAGCTAAAAGTCGAAATTTAAAAGGAACATCAAATGTAGAATGTGCTATTATTTGCCTTTGTCTGTTTTTCATGAACATATTTTGTAATTTTTGTTGAGTCATGGTAAATTCAATAAGCCAGGTCGTCATGTTTTTAATTTCACTTTACGTTAATATTAAAAATAAAATATAATGAGTGTTAATATAAGATGGAACTCTTGTTTGTCAATATTTTTATTATATATACACCTCAAAAGTAAATGTACATCCTGTCTGTTGGTCATGTATTTATTAACGTAAATAAATGGTCAGGTTATAGCATCCTTTCAGATTCACCTGTACTTAAAACATAAATTTAAACACCTATTTCATCCAAAAGAATGGTAATAACTAAAGAGATGCAAATTAACAAGAAAAATTATTGTGTTATGAATTACCCATACTTAGAGAACCAACCACACGCAGTTCACTAACAAACTGCATTCACTAATTTTCTGATTCCCAATCAATGCTAGCTCTATTTTCTTAATGACAAAAATTGATCATTTTTTTCTGTATTTCTATGAGTTTCCACCACATTGTTTTCAACTGTGGCTACTGATAGTTCCTTTGTTTATTCCAATTTAAAATTATATTTAGTACCTGTGAAACCATAGTTATTTAATGACTTGGCAACAATATTTTTAAATCAACTTTTTACTGATATGATAAAGTTTGCTGAAAGGAGTTTCCTTGATCTGAGTCATAAAGGAATTGTTTTTGTTTTTGTTCTATTTTTATATTTTATACCTATTGATAATTTTAAGATGATATTTCTAAGCCTATTTCACTAACGTCATTAGCATAATAGTTGCTTTACTGTACTTTCTGAGTTGTTAGCTAAAGCAGTAAGGGAGCCCATTTCCAGTGATGATGGGGCCAGGACTGTGCCTTTTATTTAGGTTAGGGGCTGCTGATGAAGGGATGGAAATAGATGATCAAAGTGACACTGACTGTAGATCCACGATGGGAAAAATCACAGATGTTAAAGAAATAGATCAAGTTGCTGAAACAATAACTGACTGGGGAGAACTGAGAAGGAGGTGGTAAATGCTGAAAATATACAGCCAGTAATAAGGGTGTTACTGGTGAACTGTAGAAGTATAATGAACAAAGTAATTGAATTTGCAAACTTAACAGAGATACATGAACCACAAGTAATAGGGGTACAGAGTTGGTTAAAAGAAGAAGTACTAGACAGTGACATTTTTCTTGATAGCTACTGAGTGTACCATACAGACAGAGGAGCAATTGGTGGACGAGTTTTCATACTAGTTTACAAAACCTGCCACAGTTCACTGGTGTTCATAGATCATGACCTTGAGTTACTTGGGATAGATTTCTGTGGTAATAAAAAAGAAAAAAATCAGAGTGTTGGGTGCTTACTGCGGTGGAAGAATGGCAGATGAAGATGAGGCTCCTGGGGAGAAATTAAATTCATACTCAGATTTCAGAGCTGAGAACAGAATGGTCATTATTGGTGGGGATTTAAATTTACCAGGTGTAAACTGGGTGGGAAATAAGATTAATAACACAAGGAAACAGAGATTTGCAAAGACCTTAATAAGGGAAGTGGTAGAGTGGAATACTAGGGGACAAAATATTTTGGATACATTCCTAATAAAGAACGATGATAACCTTGTGTGTTGTCAAGTAACCAAATGAATAAGTGATCATGAAGCATTTCTGATGGATATTAGAGAATTCAGTGAACCAGCAGCCAAAATTGAAGGAGGAAATAGGTACAATTATAAAAAGGCACAGATACCGAATTTGAAGAGATATTTCAGAGAACGTATCAGCAAATGGAAAGAAGGCAAATCTTAAGAATATTTTGAGCTTTACATTTAAAAATAATCTAAACCAATTTTTAAATAAATAATAAAAATGCAAATTATTCAATCTTAGGTAATATTATGTACCTTACAATAAGTCATATCAGTTTGAAAACATTGTATGCATAATGGCCAAGTCATCACAGTTTTTTTTTTTTTTTTTTTTTTTTAAATTTTAATTAACGATCTATAATACCGAGAGAAAGCATTTTATTTCACAAAGTGAATATAGAGTATAGACTTGACTCATAACAAGATCTTATAACTTTTTTCACTGCACCAGCACGAGACTTCACCTATTTTAACAAGAATTGTTTTGGTGGGAATCATTATTATGTCTCCTAATTTCTTGATTGATATTGTAGTTGATTCACTGTTATTAAAAAAAAATACTCACCAAGACTAAACTGTCAAGTATATCAGTTTTACTTTAAGTGCCGTAATTACTTTTTTAGAGTGGAAATTAATTTTTTATGAAACAAAGGAGATTTTCTTGCCGTATAATTGCAATGAAGTCCTCACGGATGTATTGCCGCATTGTGTTGTAAAAACATGAAATTTCACACGCGTGAAGACGGCGGAGCAGCCATCGAAGTATGATGGTTTTACAACACAATTCGGCGATACACCCGTGAACATTTCATTATAACTTTTGTTGCCTTTAGTCGAAATAATAACAAGGAGTTGGAAGGACGTATGCTGTTCACTCAAAAATAATGAATTGTGGCGATTGACCAAATCATCACAAGAGGGATTAATCGAAAACCAGAGTGGCACATGTAAACAGGCGGCGTACGTAAAAGAACATGTGTTTCTAATGTATTGAGGCGGCAGTCGACACAACAATAAGTCAAAAGATATAAAATTTACTTTTGATTGCTGCTAAATAAATAGGTTTGCAATCTTTAAAATTACAATAACATTAGTTTCGTATGAACGAATAGGCAAATTTTCAGCCGCAAATACAGGAAGTTGACACAATTACTTTACCTACAAATACAGACGACGTGTGCGACAGGTAAATAATACTAATTATACAGCAAGAAAATTGTACTAAATATGCACCATAACGCAAATTATAGAAATGTGTACTCAAAACAAATGTAAGTTTTAATGAATACGTAAAAGTGGATCTATTTACTTAAGAATGACGAAAGTTGACAAAAACAAACGTTTGTTCACACAAGTCAAGTGGCAACTGCAAGGATACAAGCAAACAGTGGAATACATCCGACAGAGACCGAGTGGGGCAGCAAGTCACACAGACTTACACACGTTTTCGCCGGATTTTGTGGATCTGCTTAATTTTGTGTAGGATCCACCAGACTGTCTGATGGTGTGGGTTCCTGCGGGATTCCTCTTTGCTGGATTGCAATCCCTAGTTGGTAAGAAGAGAAACTAACCGAGTTAAGAGACAGCAGGGTAGTAGGGAATATTTAAAACAACTAAACTAGGTCTTAATAATAGCCAAGAAGGTGGCTAAAGATGGGTTTATGAAGAGTATTGTCAGTGCAGGGAACCATGGACTGATTCATCTAGAAATTTCTATGGCTATGTTAGAAAGCTGAGCAGATGGGAGGGTGTAGTGATGCTTCCAGATAAGGATGGAGAAGAAGTTATGGAGGATTTTAAAAGGCAGGGATTTTATGTAACTGGTTTAGTGAGAGCATTAGGAACAATTAATCAGAAACGGGAGGGTCTGAATCAGATAATGAGCTTAACAAAACAAATAGAAATTAGCGGATCATAAAATTTTAAATTCATCCTGAGAATATCATGAAGGAACTAAGAAAGCTGAATAAAACAAAGGGGCTGGTGTAGATAATATTACTACAGATGTCTTAAAGATAGCCAGATGTGACATTGTACCTTATTTTGAAATATTATTTAAATTGAGTCTGGATATTGATGCTTACCAGGGGACTGAAAACTGCAATAGTAGTGCCAGTACATAAATGAGGGGTCTGAAATAGAGTCGAAAATTATAGACCAATCAGCTTGACACCAATGGTAGGTAAATTAATGGAGAGATTGATATGCAACCACATCAGAATTATATGTGAGGAGTGTAAGTGGTTTTCAAGAAGGCAACATGGCTTTATGCAAGGATACTCATGCGAATCTAAGTTCGTGGGATATATGCAAGATATATTGGATAAAATGGACAAGGGAGGTCAAACTGATAGTGTAACACTAGATCTTTCAAAGGCTTTTGAGTCATAAAATGGTAGTAAATAAGATAAAAACTATTGAAGTGTATGAAAAAGTGATTTGCTGGCTAGAAAATTTTTTGAAAGGTAGAAAACAGAATTTTAGGATAGGAAATGCAGTAACAAAAGAAGTGGAAGTAAACATGTGAGTGCCACAGGATAGCGTATTTGGACCATTGCTATTCATTATTCTAATCAATAACTGTGTTGATTGTTTACTATCAGAAATTAGATTGTTTGCAGATGACATAAAGCTATTGTGAGGTCCCACTTCATCAGACATTCAAATAATAATAGTAATTTTACGACTTATACAATAAATCAACATATCTATTTTAATACAAGGCCGTACAGTTTGTAGTATGTGAAAATGGGTAAATTTAAGTTTTTATAATATGATTTGTAATGTTGAAGTTGGCAGGCTGGAATTGTGTTGTTTTGTTTTTAGCCAAGGAGAAGCAGATTGTTATATGAGATTTATGTATGTATTAACGAGAAGTATAATAATTTGAATTTACTAAGATGTGTTAGTAAATAGCAGCTGATTTTACAGAGAAGAGTATATAAATTAAATTTAATATGCGAGGTGATAGCAAAAAAACGTGAGAGACAATATCCTGGGGCCAAACATATCACCCAGAACGTGCTATCAATTATAGAACAGATTGCAAAAGAACCTGGAAGGATTGGTAAGGCCAACCAGGAATTCTTTAATTATCAACTACAAAGAGGAAACTTCACACTATATAAAAGGAACGAAACGGTAGAGTATTGTAAACAGCTGCAGGGTGATCTGGACATGATATTTAGTTAGGTTGGTAAATATGGAATGAAGTTAAATGCAAAGAGGAATCAGCTTATTACATACACAAATAAAAAAACTAAAGGTTGATTATGATTATAAGGTGGGGAAAGAATTGCTTGTTGAAGACTTGAAATGCAAATATCTTGGAATTACATCTGATAACAAGCTTAAGTGGGCAGAACACATTGGTCAGGTTGTAGGAAAAGGTTTCAAAATTCTGCTCTTGTTAGAGAGAGTGCTGAGGGGATGTTTGAGAGAAGTAAAGGAATTAGGCTACAAAACTTTGGTCAGACCATTGCTTGAATATGGTAGTGTAGTATGGAACCCACATTTTGAGTATCAAATACAGGAGTTAGAGAAGGTGTAAAGAAGGGCTGCTAGATTTGTTTCTGGAAATTATCACAGAACACAATCAGTAACAGATATGATAAAATAACTGGAATGGGACTCATTGGAAGACAGGAGGAGGGTGAAGAGGGTCATGGGAGTGTACAAGGTGTATATTGGTGATGAGGCATAGAAAGATATTGGTGTAAGAATTGATTTTTTTTTTAACTGCTTTACATCTCTTTTTAACATCGAGGTCTTTAGAGACGGGAAAGGATGGGGGCAAGGAATGGGAAGGAATTCGGCCATGGCCTTTTGAAGGAAGCATCCCGGCATTTGCCTGGAGTGATTTGGGGAAACCATGGAAAACCCAAATCTGGATGACCGGACGGGGATTCGAACCGCCGTCCTCCCGAATGCGAGGCGAGAACGCTAACTGTTACACCGCCCCGCTCGGTGTAAGAATTGAAAGTAATGCATGGAAGGGGAAAGAAGACCATGATTACAAGCTGGCACTCGATTTCAGGTACAAGGGTATAGCAAGATTCTCTTTTTTAGGTAAGGGTGTCAGGGATTGGAATAAGTACCAACAGAAATGATGAATAATTTGGCAAAAATGTTGAAAGAATTTAAAGTTAAAATTTGTAGAAGGCAAATGTAGGTGGGTGCAGAAAAGGGGGAAGATGGGTGTTTAGGGAAATTGCCACAAGTGCGTGCACTCCATTTCAATTTAATTAAATATCTGGCAGTCTTTTAAAACATGAACAAATGAGATGTGAATTAGTCTCAAACTATTACTCTCAATTGCACATTAAGTTATATGAAGAACAAATAAAATTATAACCATAAATGAAATGCCAAAGATTACTATAAAATTAAATAGCATCAATACAAAAATTGCTTTTAATGACTTCATAAAGTGATGAAAAACAAAAGTTAACAAAATGACTAATAAATATTTCTGTAATCTATTATCCTATGGAATTTTGTTTTCATATCTATTAAAATACAGTATAACACTTCCATTCTATAGCTCAGTCCAGAAAGTTTGTGAATTTTTATATTCTGTAGCAACCAATTACTGAATCAAAATATAGCTTGTGTGTTGCCTGACACAAGATTTTTTTTCTTTTCTTTTTTGACAACTGTTTGTTTTGGTGACAATTTTTGCAATACTTCAGTCCCTGTAGTAAAATTTATGTTGTTCCCCAAATTAACACCTATTTGGAATAGTCACCTTTTTAATACACACATAACAATAAGAAAAAATTTGCTGGCGGAGTGATGCTCTCAGAAATGTTTCCTTTTATTACGTAAGTACTGTATTATATATAGGGACTATGAAGGAGTAGGCTAATGATAATGAGCAACTTCTTGGAGAGTGGGGAAAATTGTGTATTTGGAAAGACTGTGATGTTTCTGGTAAGACTATGTAAACATTTTCCACACTTTTTTTTAAGGAACCAGTGTAATTGACATCTAAAATTGAAATATGACATGAAAAAGTAAATTATTTTTACAAGCTGCCAAGCTGTACAGTGTGAAAGATTGGCAGCAGACACATTACTAGAAACAAATTTAATACTTAATGTAGGAACTTTCAAATTAAAACAAATAGAACTAAAATGATCTGATGTATAGTTCTTTAGCTACAATACCCTTTACAATAACTATAGCACATAGACTATAAAAAAAATCAAAATTAATTTTTGAAATTTTTATATTCAACCTAGTCATTAAAATTATTATGTCATGCAAAAACATTGACTGCAGACATGATGAGTAATAAAATTTAAAAGTTCTTAAGATTTTCCAACAACATTATTTTCCGAGGCAAAACAAAATCATTATAATTATAGCACCCATACAATTTCAAAATATTTAATTCACAATTTTTCTATCACAAATAAATAAACCAAAGTAATATACACATTAGTTACATGAAAGTTTAAATAATCAAAAATGAAATATTTAAAGCAAAATGCTGGAACAAATGTGTGACTTGCCATACAAACGCTTTTAACTTGTAGAGCATTAATTTTAATGACAAACACAAATATATCCCTACAAAACATATTTTCAGACAGCAAAGTGGGAATAATTCTTTGGATTAATTACATTGAAAACCTAAGTTAACACCGGACAACACAGCCATCAAACACACATATATATTAAATATGTCAGAGGAAATAAATAGTCTTAATATAAAACCTAAATAGTAGCAAATCTGTTAGTTGCACAAAAGTGAAACAGATTAATAAAAAAATACACGATAAAATTAAATGATTCAGTAATAGATACTTTAAAAACACTATTATTTTAGCAACAAACAAATTACATTAATAACAGATGTGTCAACAGATCTCTAAGTTGCTGAACTTATTCCTTGTATTACACATTCTACAGCTCTATACTTCGAGCCTTTGTTGGTTTAGTAATTTTAACACCAGTGGATGATGGCAATTCAGGCCAAGGGTAAACTTCAGGCATTGCGTTCTCATAACTATAATTATACATTGCTGAAAGTACAGCTGCACGTTTATCTTCAGGTTCAGGATACACAGAAGCCCACCCTGTGGCAAACAAATACTTCATTAGAATGTACACACCTGTACGTCTTGCTACAATTTGCGTAATGTATTTACATTTTTAGTAATAGGTACTATATGTTATTGTCCGGCTGGCAAAATACTATATTAACATTTTAATTATTTAGCATTCAGTTTCTATAAATACAAATAATTAATGTATCCTCAAGGGTATACCCATGATATACACCGTTTGTCACATTACAAAGCGATAAGCTAACGAACTGTCAAAGTTCATCTATGTCAATAATCGATATCCATCATAAGTACGTCGTAGTAATAAACTCTTTGTAAGCAGCAAGGAGTCGGTGGTGAAGGGAGCGCGGCAACGAGATTGTCGTGTAAGTGTGGAGTAGTAGTATTCTCCCGAGTGTAAATGGATTTCAAATTCGCGCTACCGCATCGGTACCAAATATTGGCTGTTTTACGACTTGATCGGACAGACCACGTTGAACTAACTGCATGAACATTCCTTCAGTGAGTGTATATTAAGTGGATAACATACAGTGATTGTTGTGTGAATAGTGGACACGACAGTAACCTGAATTTACACTAAGTGAAGGTACTTTTCACCCTCGCGAACCTGTAAGCTCGGATCAATATTATTTTCAGTTGGTGGTCGGCGTATATGTGTTCTTTAAAACTAAAACTGTGTGAATAAACTTACTACAGCTTTAAATGACTGTGTATGTGTTCAGTGGCATAATACCCTGTACAGTGTTGAAGGTTTCAATTATTTCTGCTATTGATAAAATGTTTGACATTACATTGGCTATCAGCTGTGGCGACTGCATTGTTAAAAATAAATTTAAATGAAGTCTGAAACTTTCCATTAGGTTGGTCAAAACATCAGCATAAGTGACTATCATTAACTATTAATAAATTAAACCCAGTAAAGGTGTTGTTTTACGTGGCTTTGCGACAGGACTGAATTTATTACGGCTCTTATTATTCAGTGTAAAAAAAAAGTTTTACGTGCAAGCCGTTACAGAACTATTAATCTAAAAAAAAAAAATAACAGTAAAACAATTTTCATGTTGTTTTACAAGTTTTTCCCCAATATTCACATCTATAAAAAAGTAACACATAAAATTACATTCACTCATAATTGAAATATTCAGCAATAGACACAAATACCATACAAACAGCCTAGCCTCCCAAAATTAGTTGCTGCAATGGTGTATACATTGGTCAAAACAATAACTTTTCCTCAACGTGATCCAATAATCTAGTCCAACACAGAACAGCAGGCAGTAAAATAGCCAAGTATGTTCCAATTCTACAGGCTGTTAATTTGATCCTCACTAGAATAATTCTTTACTTTTGCCAGAATTATTTTTTGCTATTTCTGATGTAAACAGTACCATTATTTTTTTTGAAAACTCAAATTTATCATCTTTAGAAACTCACAATTTTTTAATCATAATCAACAAATATTTAAAACATTAATCTTCAAATCATAACATTTTACGAAACAAGGAGAAAAAAATTTATTTTGTACCACATACACTTTTCATTAATAATATAGGGATCAATATTTCATGTGAAATTCTTAATTCTGTTTTTTTCTTTTCCAGTATTTCTAAACTAAAATCAGATATATTCTATCAACACACTTTTCATTAATAATATAGGGATCAATATTTCATGTGAAATTCTTAATTCTGTTTTTTTATTTTCCAGTATTTCTAAACTAAAATCAGATATATTCTATCAACACATAAAATCCAGACACATACAAAACATGTGAAAAATTGAATGCATTTTAACAACATCCAAAAGCATAAAAAATATTTACACTTATCTTGCAACAGTTATAATGGAATTTTTATCTGAAAATAAAAATACATATGCTGCAAATAACTTTTCCAGTATCCCCTGTGAAGACTTCATAATACAACCATCATAATCTAAGTGCTGCAACAACAGCAAAAGTTATCATAGTTAGCATAGTATATAAAATTTTTTGATATTCTTATTCCATCAGCTACCCAAATTTGGTACAAGTAACAATGATGTTTTGGTACTTCAGAAGTGCCCAACTTGTTTCCTTATCCTTGGACTAAACTTGTTTTCAAGTTTTTGCTTACAAAAGATATTATGGACAGTGGTAATTTTACCGATATTATCAAAATACATTTATTCACCATATATTGTGTGTGTGCATGAGTTTTCTGACTTGGTAAAATATTCCTGGATTTGTTTTGAAATTAGTAAAGAAACTACAGAATTTAAAAAAGTACCTCGTACATTATTCCCTAGCACATAAATATAAAGAATGTTGCTTTGGAATGGTTTCTTTTGTGAAACATTTCTGATATGAAATTAATGTTTTAAATGCACAGTGATTTTCACACAAAATTTGCATTTTAAAATTTTTTGTGCAAATAAGTTAGCAATATTAGAATTTTTTCCCCCCTCGAGCTAGTATATTATTTTGGGTTCTAACAAAAAAAGTTACAAGACACCATAGTGGAAAACGATCAGAACCAAGCTTTTTTAAAGGCTGAGGCTGGTAATAACTTCCTTTGAGTTATTCAAATTGTAAAATTTCACAATTACCTTTCTGATATGCAAATTCAGTTATCCGTGTGGCAATATTTATTGAACAATCTCTTATGGAACTTAGAGGAGGATAGAGTCTCCCTGTGGCAAGATCTGCTTCACAAACATGGTCAGCAATCACCTGGAAATAATAAGACAATTTTTTTTCAGGATTCTTATCAGAGTAAGTTAACAGCTTATAGAATGCATCAAATAAGTACAATCTTTGAGGACATTAAGAATGCATATACATAATAAAAATTAAGATGGGCTTGTACGCCATAGCAGAGAGAAATTAATATTTTCAAATGACTTTATATTAACTAGCCCCTTTGCGACATTCCTCACATCATGGCACTATAGAAGTTGAAGCCCACAAATAATTAATTAGCAAAATGTGAAATCGTGATAGAAATAAATAATTCTTCTACCATTTGATTTGAAAATGACAGTAATCATCTCCTTTTTGTGTTGTGTATTCCCTGTCAAACATTACTGTTATTAATAATGTTTCAAGCAGCTTAATAAAAGTGGGAAATGTGGGCCTATAGTGAGAACAATTCACCTTTCAATGCAGCTAGTGGGCTCCAAACCAAAAAAATAATGATTACATACAATGGAGAACTTATTCAATGCTACTCAAAAGTATAAAACTATGATAAATCTAAAAATGAAAGCAGTTCAAGAGGACTTCTTATGATCTGTTTAAAACCAATGTGCTACTGCCAACAAATTGCAATGAAGAATGTTGTAAGGCAATATCAACATCAATAGGATGGAAAAGTAATAGCATAATTTATCAAAACTGAGAGCAGAAGAGATGGGAAGATAAAAAAAAAACCATGGCATCTGAAGTGATCATTTAGTAATGAAAGACTGAAAATGAAGCAATAAGTATAATTGATGGCTTCCATACAATGTTGTAAAGAAAACTGAATCTCTCTCCACCCCACCCCCATCCTCCCAATTTTTTATTTAAAGAAAAAAAAAAAAAAAAAAAAAAAAAAAAAGAAAAAATTCGCACCATGCTGCCTTCAGTTTTTGAAAATGAGTGGAATATAGTATATACATTAAATACATTTATTGTAACTGTATGTTTATATTATTTAGCTTCAGACAAACAGAATTGTAAAATGTTAACTACCAAACATCTTTCAAACACACAAACATAAAAAAAATCGTAGATAAAAACAGATTTTGAACCCACCAGTGTGGCTCACACTGGATCAGGGAGATACAACAGGATTGGACATGACCTCAGGACCATGGGTACTGGCTGGCTGCCCTGATTGAATATTTTAGACTGTTTCCTGCAATCATCTACACCAGCATTTCTCAAAAATTTCAACCCAAGGAACACTAAAATGTCAAAAATAATTTGAAAGACCGCCAAATTCTATGAGCCTAATTTTTTTACCTCTCATACGAATTGTTATCAAGACTTGGCGTGGTCTCTCAAGACCTACACTTATAACACACTCATAAAACTGTCATTAACTTAATTCTTGTAGGTACATGCCAGTTGGAAACATATTTTATTCACATTACAATGCAGACATATCCTCACATACCGGAAATATTTGTGTGTATACTCTCTTATAAGCCTTTGTGATGTAATACTGTCAGCAACACCCTTGGAATACAATTAATTACAATGATCTAATCTTTGTACCATAGAGTTATATGTTTCAACAGAAAATGCAATTTCAATTGCAATTTCCATCTTTAAAATCATTTTAGCATTTACATAAGTACTTGTATCAGTGGTTGGATTATTTGCTACAGGATTAATTCCTACAGTAAATGATGGGATTGATTTTACACTTGTCTGTTTATCAAGTTCATCAATAGTATGAGATTTGAATGCCTTGTTGATAAATCAATTTAAATAAAGAGATAACAGTCTGATATTGTGATCTATTACTCCATTAAGTTTCTTATTGTCTGATGAACTATAATGCCTGGTAAGAGAGTTACGACCAATATGATAGTCTATTCTAGTACAAGCCCATCCATGTTCACATTTCTTACTTTTAGTAACTCCAAGTCTAGGTTCATATTTAAAATTTACATTTCCATTTATAGCTTTTGCGACAACACCTCATTAATAAAATTTGTGTTAATGTGGAACTTCATAGGTTTCATTGCTAGAAAACAAATTGCTGTTGTCTTCAGATTTTCCAATAGGTATTACAAATAAATAACATATTGGCTAATTATAAGGTACTGTTAAACAACTAGGGAAATCATTCATGGCTGTGGAACACCACACAGCTTTATCTAAACCACTACTTGCACTTATTTTACTGATTACCTTTGGTTTAGCAGATTTACTGGTTCATGTGGAATTGCTAAATTAGCTCCTTTATAATAAATTAACCTAGGTTCACGACTTGTACTAGCACTTGCGCGCAAGGTACCACCAGTTTTAAAACTAACTTCCAATCGAATGGAGTTAATGTTATGTGCATTTTAAAAAAAAAAAAAAAAAAAAAACCAATTATAAGGTAATGCATAAAATTAAGCCCTACTTGAAAACTGACTTAATCTATTAGTAATAAATTGTGCTCCTGAAGTAACAAGACATTTTACAATTACCTTCTTTGATAGGACCAATAACATCGAACCACCTGTAAGCATAACCCCCAAAAAAGAACATATGAGTATGACTAATAGCTAACAAGTTTTGTTTAATTTGTTCTGCTGCTTTCCATACAACAAAGGGAGTTTTGGATTCCTGACTGCCACTAGAAGACTGTGCACTAGCGTCCGACTGGGTTAACCGAGCTACTGATAGCTGTTCTGCATTCATTTCTTCTGAAGCTGGCAAAGGTGGAATGTCAATACTGCATTCTGGAACTCCACTATCAACCAAACCTGAAGCGTGTGTTGTATCAGGTTGAGGTTGACGTGATGAATCAGATTTCAAACGTTTTTGAAGTATTTCCTTCTTCAGAAAATAATCTAAATGCAACTCTTCTCATGCACAAAAAATATCTTTATTGCTGTCACCAAACTTTAACATTTTATCTATGCTTTCTCATTTTCATTTATGTAATTATTAAGCTGCTGCTTTTTTTAAAATAATTATTAATTTCACGTATGGCAGACCAAGGTAACTGTTTCTTTCCACAATGTTAATCCATACTAATTTCTAGAAATTAGTACTAGCTTATATTTATTCAAATAAAGGACCCTAACTGGTTCCCTGCTAAGACCAGCAACCACCGACAATGTGCCTACCAGCTAACAATTCTGTATGTTGAAATACATGCAGTAGGAAGCACACAGAAGGGTCAGCCGGTTGGCATATGGTTGTTGGAAGATAGTCTTAGCAAGCTAGTGAAAGCTAGACGTGGTCTGTAAGAGGGCTGGACTCAGGTATATAAGGAAATAGTAATTCATAGCCAATTCAGTCTAGTTACAAGTGAAGTCTAAATAGTTAAACTCTGACACTCAGTCTTCCAAGTGTAGTTTGGTTTGTAACTTGTGTTATAAAACTGTATACTAAATCAAGGTAAACTATTAAGAATTTGTTAGAAACTGATAGTTCAGACGATGTGTAAGCTAACCTAGAATTTCACAAACTGCGTAACGAAATTTATTTACAGTACAGCGGGCTAAATTAAATAACAAGTTACACCATTTTTAGAGCCATTTGCCTACTGAAGTCAAGTTATAAATCTAACTAAATAGCTACAGAGAGACTGAAAATAAATTCATCATATTTAGTATTTGGTTTCAGAATAATTAATAAAAGTTAACATTTCTAGAGGTATTCTGAATAATAACTAGTAAAAGATGACAGAAATTATGCAGCTAGAGAATCCTACTAAAAAATTTTTAACAGCCAGTATGAAAGCTTTAAGATGTAATTGTGTACTTTAAATTCTAGAAGTCATATTTTGATAGATGGAAAAGTCAGTTTGCAGTTAGAAAAAAGCGTAACCTTGGCTTACATAACATTCACAAGTTTGAAAAGCTCAAAAAAGTATAAAGGTTGATTTTCGAGCATTATGTAAAAACTTTAAATACATGGGAGAAGTTAAAACTAATCAGTTTAGAAATATATGTAGATTCATTTGAGTAAACAATATTCAGAACACACTACAATTTGGTAGAAACAGTTCGCAGAAAGTCTCGCTAAGATATATGTAGTATTTTGATCAGGTTGGAACAAAGTAGAGGTTTTTACAGTTTGGAGAACACATGTCTGAAAAAGCTGGCATTGCATGTTGCATCATTCGGAGATAGCGTTTACTTTAGAAATTCATAGTAAATCAAAGAAAACAGACAGTGACTTTAAATTTGCTCAACAGTGATTTTGGAACACATAGAAAAATATAAAGTAGGTTCCACTTGGAACCAAATGAAAGAGTAGGAGTATTTGGAGTCAAATTAGTAAAAAGTATGATGAAATAAAGGTGCAGGGATACATATTTTTCACACTTCGAGAGGTGACATGACTGGCCGGCGGAAGGATTTTTGCTCAACGGCACCGAGATTACTTATATGAACGACGGGAACTAATTGCTGTCTTTCACTGGAAACCACTGGAGCAGAAAGATTGTCCGTTTGTGGAGCGCTTGGCACTGGTAGGCGGGAAGAAAAGTGTGTGATGTGTGGTCAGCGACAGTCATCTTAAGAGTTTGGAGTGGGGAAGGACAGTTTCAAACATTTTCAATGTGACTTTCGTTTAGCAACGGGGTTTGGTATGGTCTGGATTACTTATCATAACTTGCAGTCAATTATTTTGGTGAAGAATTTCCGATTGCCTATAGATTGTTCGGACTTTTAATATTTTTTTTCTCGTAGTATACAGTGAAGCTTTGAACTTTAAAGCATTAGCAGTGATTTTTCTTTACTTGACGAACCTTCTTTTTCTGTTTTGAGGGACTCAAAATAGTGGCGGCCGTAAAATGAAGAACAATGTAATATCCAAAGGTGCATAACAAACACGGTTATAGTTGAGGTGATTAACTGTTTATCCTAACCCCACAAGCAGTTAAACTCCTTGCAGATGATTATACTGTACATTGTTAAACATATTTGAAAACATTTTTAATGGTCACTGTAGAGTAAGCAGTGATCTTGTCAGCACTCTGCACTTGCTTTCATGTCTAGCAAATTTAAACAAGAAATTGAACTATTTAAACACTTATAAGCCGTATCCAAACTGTCAAGATTTGAAGTATAAATCTGATTGGATCAATTCCTTTAAGCATTATAATCATTTCCTGAAAGTAATTGATTATTTGATAGTTTTGAAGTAAGTGCATTCTTGTGTTCATCATATATGTTCTTCACCTGTCGCTGCCTTCAACTTTGGTAAGTGACGAGTCATTTTCCCGTTCCTTGTAATTTATATTGCTTAAAGCCGTTTACTTTCTCCTTTGTTTAATTACAGTAAAAATTAAAATTTCTGGAATATTTCTAGTCCATAGCTGTATGGTGTTTTGGATCATACATACAAATTAGAGTTTTTAGGTAGTTTAGCTTAGTTAAAAAAACAGCAGACTGTAATTCTTATTTAATGAAATTATGACAATTTTAGCAATAACCAAATTGCCATAATGTCTTAAGAATTTGTTTAGCATGATATTGAAAGGATTTCTATGCATTTTGTGTTTTGTGCTTTGGTGATAGTGTTACGATCCATGCTTGGAACCGTTATATACTGTAATTTAAAAATTTATCAGACAGCCAAGACTGAGCAGGAACATTGCTTTCAAGTTCTTCAGAAAATATCTAGTATCCTTGTATCATTTTAAGAAAAATCCTCAATATCACTGTAACTGTCCATGTGCTGTATAGAATTTCATGAAATTATAAGCTTATTTATAAACCTAAACTAAAATGTTGAGTAAGGTTTATAAGTTACTCAATGCACAATGAATTCAAGAACTAGTTTCATCATTTAAACCTGTTAATGAAGATGTGTTAAATTATGCAGAATGAATGAAGTTAAATTTAAAATTGCAAAAATATGCATGGCTGGAAACTATTTTAGAAATATCATCATAAAAAAGGAGGGGAATCTTACCTTAAACTGATGTTTACCAATCCCTTAAGAGATGAAGGTGCTGATAATCATGGTAGACTAAGTTTGTAGTCTTATGCAGACATAGTAAGAAAAAGGAGAATATAAAAGTAAAATTGTGGCAATAAATAAATAAATAATCCTCATCTGAAACCAGTCAGGTGGTCCTCGAACTGTACAACTGTACAATTTTGAAGCGCTGCAACTTATATTTCAGTATCGTCAGTTTGAGTTACCTGCGAGTATGATACCCATAGGCGACCTAGTACCACAAGTCAGTTTCATTTGATATAATTTTTCTTTTCCTACATGGTTTGATTTCTTCTTCTGATTCCCTAATTTACTCTTGGTCGTTGGGTACTTTAATTTGTTAAAATCTGATTCCAATCTTTCCACCAACAATTGTCTTTCAGAGAATTTGTCTATGTCTTCTTGAGATGGTGTATAGTATGAAATCACTTTAAAACCATTAATGATATTTAAAATGATTCTGAAAAAATTATAGTTCCAGTGGATAATTTCTTGTAACATTCTCCACAGAGACAAGTAAAAATAAAAAATACTAAGTCAGTCCAGTTGTAATTCTTGCAGCAAAGGTACTTTCTAAGCAAGTACCACAAAACAGTAAATATCCGTTCATAAATAAAATTTGAAAAAAATTTGCCTGTTTTACCAGCACAAATATTGCGATTATTTAAATCATAATGAACTTGTAATGGTAACATTACATTGGGTAAGAAATTGGCATTGCTGTGCATACAACTTCATGTCATCAACTCAGTTGAATTGTGATCAAATATCTCAATAGTATTTCTATACCAACATCTCAGTCTCGCCCGACATATCCATAATGCACTTAGTCATGTGTTAATACTCAGCATGTGCACATATTCCGAACCATATGACTCATCTCCTCAGCTTGAATAAGGTGTAAAACCGAAATATTGTTTATTCTTGTGTTTGTCATATATGTTCTTCACCTGTTGCTACTTTCAACTTTGGTGAGTGATGAGTCATTTTCCCTTTCCTCTCAATTTAATTTTTAGTATATAATAAAACTGTACAACAGTCATGTTTGTAGACTAAATTTCAAACAGAGTAATTGTAGTAAATGCTACTAATTAGAGAGAAGCCTAAACATTAAAATTTTATCTGTCTGAACATCGTGCAAAAACTAATGAACGGATTTTAACAAAATTACCATTTTGACTATGTCACTGGCAAACATTTAGATTAGTAACACAGTTTTTGATGATACAATGGACATAACTAATTTTGTTTAACCTTTGTTCAACTATACCCACATCATACAAAATGTAATGAATGAATATGAGCAAAACTGTACAATGATAGCTTACATCATTGACTAATTTACAGGCTATTTTTTTCCCCTATTTACCACCATACTTCCAAATAATAAAAGTCTAAAACTGAGAATTTTGTAATTTCTGTATGGCTGTACAATGATCAAGCAAAATCCATTGCATGCATTTCAATAAAACTGCACATTATGATAGCTGATGTTATGTTTTGATGTTACATCTGCAAGCTGAGAAATTAAAAGTCAATAAATTTAACTGCTCTATAGTAGAAGCTATCCATTTAATATTGCCTGCCACTAGTGGTATCTCAGTTGAAATGTTTAAAATGACTGGTTATAAGAAAGTTCACTGCATTATGCTAGCTTAGACCTAATTCATTTCAATAATAAATTAATGATAAAAATTTATAATGCATGTATATAGATTACATGCTTGACAATAAAGATAGACTTCAATTTATTTGCAAGAGAGATCTGGCAGATTGAAGTTGTATAACATTAGATTGGAAATAATTCATACTGCTGACAATCAATTATTTATAAATGTTTATAATGAACTTGGAGTAAATGGTTTATAATTTAAAACTTTTTTGTTAATTGCAATCATGTAACTCCACATGAATATAAGATAAGATGTTAATCACAGTGACAGATTAAGGTGAGCTTGTATTTCAGAATAAATACGATAGGGGTGGGCACAAATACATTGTTCATTAACAAAACAGCTTTAAAATAAATTTAACCCAACAACAGAAGTATTTCAATATAATAAACTTGGAGCAATGTAAATTTTTAAAGTGTACCCTAACTTTATATTTTTTAAAGATCCCAACATTTGGTGGTCTCTTCATTAGAGGATCACCTGGAAAAACAGTGTCTTGCATATTACACCATTTTTTTTTTTTTATTATAAAGCATGATGTATGTTCAAGCTGAAGATGGATGGGGAGGGAGGGGGAGGATGTTGGAAGGGTGACCTAAAAACTTTTCAATTGTACCAGGATGGGAGCTATATTGAGATGGAGCCATTATCAGTCTTCACTTAGAACCCAGATCCCCAGGAGCTACTAATGCCACCTCTCATTTCCTGCTTCACTGTCCACACGATCAGAATTCTCCCAAACAGCAGCAACCATTCTAAACTCAGAAGGTGGGAACTGGCATACCAGTACTAATTGGGCACAAGGCAACCACTGGGTCTCAATTTTAGACATAGTGATCCCTTTTAATTTTCCTCCAATCCTAATGGTTTTCTTTCATTTTCAACCCTTGCTCTTTATTCTTTCACCTAAAATGAACCACCGTTCACTAGATGTTTTTCTAAATTGCTGTTCATTTTTTACACATTTATTTACTACGTAGTGTATATAAATTTTTATACAAATATTTACTTAGCAGTGCCTTTTTTCCTTATGATATATTGTTATTGTTTATAGATGTTGCAAAGTTTGGTTAAATTACTCTCAACTAGTTACACCAACGCCTGTCCTACTTCCTACAGCTTTGAACCTTTCCTCATCGCTTACATCTGCTCAAATCTCCACATCACAACATTTCTGCTGTAGCACCTACTTGTGATCATTATGTTCTTGTGTTGAGAAAGGATATGAAATTTCAATATTTTGTGTGTTGATGTCATAATGCAGTCATCTGTAGTAAGTGGTGATTGATCCTTATTATTAATTTGCTAATTTGTTTACTACAATATATATTTTAATACCTTAAGCAGAAAGGGTGTGCTCACACTAGGACCTACCACATGATTATGCAGTAAGTATCAAAATTTTGGGTTAGTCACTGTCCAACTTTTCTTTGTCTCCAGTAAGTGATGCATTTATACCTTTCCTATTCTGTCTCAATATATATCTTTAAGGATGTCTTATAACTTTAAACAAGCAATTCTTATATATATATATATTATTATTTATGCCTCAAATTATTCATGATTACTCAGTTTTTGTTTGTATTTGTCTTCTTCCTCTTCTCTTCCCAAAACCTCTTCATACGCTCACTGTGTTCCCGTTTCCTTTGTTCAGTCCACTTTGTTCCCGTTTTCTTCTGTATTTTAAATTTTGAGTTCATAATTTTGTTCCTGAATTGTCCCTTTTCCCGCATCATTTCCTTGCTAATCCCTGCGTGATTCAAGTCCTCTACTATTTCCTGGAATCAATTGGTTTTCCTGAGTGAACCATTTACCACATCAAAGATCCTCTTTGTGAGTCTAGTGCTGTTCATTCGCTGTAAATGTCCATAGAATTGTAATCTACGTCTTCTGATCATGTCTGCCAATCTACCTGTATGTTCGTATAGTTCTTTCGTTGGTCTTTTCATCCATATACCGTCTTTATATAATGCTCCAAAAATTTTCCTAAGGAGTTTGTGTTCAACTTTTTCCGCTTCTGTTATGCCTGAAGCCCCAATCGTTGTTGTTTCTGATGCATATAATGCTTCTGGCAGTACCACTGTTTTTTAATGTCTGAGTTTGGCCTGTCTTGATATATTTCTTTTGTTATAATATGACCATGTGAGTCTATAAGCCTTCTGAAGCTTTTCTGATCTTTCTGAATTTGATAGCTTGTTAGATCCTCCTACTTGTATGTATTCCCCTAGATATTTGAATTTCTCAACCCTTTTTATGTTTCCTAATTTTGTGTATATTGTTTGTACATTGTTGTTTTGTTTCTCCAAGTACTGCGTTTTTTCATACGAAATTTGTAGCCCTGTTTTGGCGGCAATTTGATGTAGCTGTTCCAATGCATCTTGTGCTTCCTGCCTATTGTTGCTGAGAATTGCCAGGTCATCCGCAAATGCCAGGCATCTGATGATTGTTTTGGTATGTCGTGTTCTTCCTAGCTGTATTCCTTTGACCTGCGTTTCCCATTGTTTTATAACTTTTTCCAATACCATGTTGAATAAAATTGGTGATAATCCATCTCCTTGCCTGACACCCGTGCAAATTTTGAATGGTTCTGATGTTTCTCCCATAAATTTCACTTTAGACGTGGTATCCGTGAGTGTTTGTTGTATCAGAGCCCTTGTCTTCTTGTCTATGCCATATTCTTTCATTATGTCAAAGAGCGTCTGTCTGTCTATGGAATCATATGCCTTCCTGAAATCCACAAATGTAACTACGGTATTATTTGTTTGTCTTATCTTCAGGAGTGTTCTCAGATTCCAGATTTGTTCTATGCATGATCTTCCTTTTCTAAAGCCTGCCTGGTATTCACCTATTTGTGGATCTACTTGAGGTTCTAGCCTGTTCAGTAGGGCTTTGGAGAGGATTTTATAAATGACTGGCAGCAAGGAGATACGTCTGTAATTGTTGGGATCCGTCTTGTCACCCTTTTTATATAAGGGATGTATTAGTGCACATTTCCATTCTTGTGGAATTTTCTCTGTGGCCCAAATATCTGTAATAATTTTATGAATTTTCTTTGTGAGATTTTCGTCTCCAAGCTTCCAGAACTCGGCAATAATGCCATCTTCTCCTGGTGCTCTGTTGTTTTTCAGTTGTTTTATGATCTCCTTTATCTCTTCGAGTGTGGGTGGCGTAGAGTCCGGATTTGGTGTAGTTTCTGTTAGGGTCAATTTTCCCGTCGGTTTCTCACAGTTAAGGAGATTTTCAAAGCATTGTGCAAGAATTTTGCAGTTAGCTTTGGTATTCATTTCAATGGAACCATCTGGCCTTTTGAAACAAAAGTTTGGAGGTTGGTAGCCAGTAATATTTTCTTTGAAAGTTCTATAAAAATTTCTTGTGTTATTTCTTTTGAAGTCTTCCTCAATATCTTGTATCCTTTTTCTGTAGTATGAACGCTTTTCTTTTCTAATTTCTTTTGAGGTTTGTTTCTGGACTGTGTGAAATTGCTGCCATGTTTCTGTTGTTCTGTTACTATTGAATTTAGCCCATGCCTGAATCCTTCGTTCAATAGCCTCGTCGCACTTCATGTTCCACCAACTATGTCTGCGTTTTCTAGGAGGCTGTCCCCAACGCATTGCCTTTTGGACTGCATTTGCGAGGTCTTTCCAATTTTCTGCTGCATTTTGATTAATATATATACACACACAAGAACGCGATAACATGTAGCTCAGTAGGCCGGCAAGTTTTATATCAAGCACTACTGTGCAAGATTTATTTTGGAATAATGTAGATTCACATATTCAAGTTTTACTACAATGAAGTTTTAAAATAGTTTTCCGCAAAGTGGAGCCTCGGGTTTGTTTGAACTTGCTAAACGGTGGAACAATGGGAGCGTGTGATGAACTTTTATTGGCTTTCTTCAACTAGTGATTTAATTCTTTGAACTTTGGGGTGTGGTCTGGCTCGAACGGTTAATCGAACTTGCAAAACATTTCTTTGGAAAATTCGTCTGATTGCCTGTACAGTTTTTGGTTTTGTAAAATGGAAGAATATAGTTATTTAAATGGCAATGAACTATTCATTGAACTTTACCTTTTCATAGTTTTTGGGTTAAAATCTATGTGGTGACCGTATAATTCTATCTAAGCCAAAACTGTTACATCCATGGCTACACACGGTCACAGTTAAGATTCAGCTTTATGCTCCACCTCAAGCATAAGCTCACCTCTTACAGCTATCTCAAGAACTAAGCGAGATATATAAAAAGAATAATTTTTTACTTTCAATTTTTCTCGTCGAGTTACATAAGAATCCATCATCAAGGGTTATCTTAGAATCCCCTGAATTACCACAAATCTCACAGCATTAATTAATCCCTGACTGGCATTAAGATTTCTATTCAACATAATAATAGCATTTTTCTGTGAAAGCAATTTATGAGGCAGTCTCACAAATGGATCTAGCAATTTGGATGAAATTTCATATGTAGATAACGTTTTGCTTTTCAAGTTTTCAAAACAATATTTTTTTTAAAAAAAGGAACAATTTTTGTATTTGGTTTCTCAAAAACTGCTCTAACCTCATTACGTAGAAGGTTCAGGTACCAGTAAGCCTACTGATGTTAGTTAAGCTTCTCTTTTGTTAACTGTGCACCTCAAAACGCCTAGGAAGCCTTCAAACTTTACTCGAAATCTTGGATATTGAACAGAAATCGAAAGATGCCGATCGAAGATCGGTCACCCAAGTACTGAAAAGAAAACCGACCACTCATCGAAGATGAAGCCAGCAGAGCCACACAAACTCACAAGATATGAAAACAATTTTACAGTAGTTTGTTTTAAAATCTTACCCATGCAGAGAGATACAAGCAATCTGGCAGTGGAGCTGTGCACACACTGTGACCTATCAAATGACTGGTCAGGAAATGGAGAATAGGGTGGGAGTAGTAAGGGTGGATAGTTGGATACTACGAAGTAAACTTTTTATAGCTATGTTGGCTTGGGAGATTGCAAATGGGAATATTTGTGGACCACGACATTTTTGATACCTTAGCTCGTGCAGGTTGTATTGAGTAGAATTTTGGGGAGAAGGGTGGATATTTCAAGGAAAGAATGAAGGAAGCAATGCCCATGTCACAGATTCTGGTTAATGGAATAAAAACTATGAGAGAACTGGGTGACAAAGATGATTGGTGTTCAGAGGGTGAAGGTAGTTTGAGGGGTGGGTGGCAGCAAGACATTTGTTTTTGTACAAGCTCTGCGGGATAGTAATACATGGGAGTACATGGAATGAGAGTCTTTATTGAAACAGATGTTTCCGTCATAGATGGCAAGGCTGTAAGGAAGGGAACATTTCATGTAGAAGGGATGGCAACTGTTAGAATGTATGTAATGCTATAAGATGTATCAGCAAGGTTTGTCAAGTTAAGAGGAGCAGCTATGTTTGAGTTGGTAACATAATACAAAAAATACAAGTGGGAGAAGGGGTGTGGCCATGTTGTTAAAAATGGTAATGTGTGTAATGCCTTCAGCACAACACCAGTGTGCAATGAAGAAAAATGGATTAATTATTTAGAAATAAAGACAGAAGAGGAGTAAACTGACAAGTGGAAGAGGCAGCAATAATAGCTTCATGACAAAGAATAAGGTGATAATTTATGTATGGCAAGATTGGCACAATACAAAGAAGGTTTAAAAACTTACAGTGAAAGAAACAATTGTATATATCTGATCTAGGAAATGTTGCCTGGCAGTGAGGAATGACATTGTATAAGAATGTAAGGGAGAAAGAAGTATAGGAATAATATAAATACCAGTATCTAAAACCTATAGTTAGTTCCCATCCCACATCAAGACACACAGCACTTCCTCCTCAGTCTAACATACCTCCACCTCTTCCTCCTGCCTCTGTCCTAATAACAATTGGTGTTGCATACTTATACACCAACATTCCTCACTGCAATGGACTCGGTGCCATGGAGAATATTCTAGTGGGCTTCTAATCATATCTTTCTTAACTGTCATGGCCCACCTGATACTGAACATTAACCGTTTCCATTTTGAATCACCAAATCTGTGGCACTGACATGGGAAACTGCATAGCTCCTCTTATGCCTACCACTTCCTGGGCTGCCTGGATCAGTCATTTTTAAATAAAGACCATGTGAAACCCTTCATATGGCTCAGTTTCGTAGATGAGATTTCTGTGATCTGAAGATATGAGAAAAACTACTTTCTTAACTTCTCAAACAATCTCAATATCCTGAACTTCACATGGGCCTATTTCTCATACCCAGGCCTCTTCCCTGGATGTCAACTCCTCCCTCTCCAATTGCTACCTCTGCTCCTTGTGCAAATCAAACCCAATAATTTAGAACAATATCCTGCCAAGCACTGGTATCCTGCAGCTACCCACCAGATTTAATTCACAAACAACTTTCATGTGCCACATCACAACCTGCACAGCCTATCAACTATCTCAAACCTCGCATGATACAAAATATTTTAACTCTTTCTTCATTAGAGCCTTCCCAAACAGCAGTAGCCCCTCTGGAATCAGAATGTGGGAAATGACCTACTAGTACAAACTGGAGACCAAAAGCCACTTGGTCTCAACATATAACAATCAGAGATCTCCTTTTTCTCCCACTCTATTCCTCTATCCCCCACTATCTCTTCCAAACATGAATTACTGCTCACTAGAGGTGATGTTTAAATTAGAGTTCAGTATCTTCCTTGGTTTCTTATGTATTGACTTCAAGTTTTTATTTTTTCTATATTTGTATGTCAAAATTATTTTACTGTGCAATACTGGCTGCCGACTCCTTCGGCCTGTCCATGAAATGTTTTTGCAATACAGGCTTTAATTTGTCAATACTCGGGTCTATCCTCTTTAATCTTTTTCTCCACCCCAGGCCACCAGCCAATGGTCTCTGAGCTTTCCAGTCAGCCACCAACATCTACCATATGGCTACCTCATTCTAATGCAGTAGAAAGGCCAAAAATTGGAAAATTCCAATGCTTAGTGTGTGCAATTGCAGTTCTGTGTTTCAACGACATCCTGAAGTCAACTGTGGTTATTCTTTAATCCTAATTTTTGATTTATCCTGCTATTAAATGTTCAATGTTTCAGAAAAATCTATAAGTAAGAAAGGAAAGATAAAGTAAGCACAATACTTACAATAGATAGAAGGCGAAGATTATATCTGATCTACTCACCTATTTCATCTAGTTGCAAGTCTATGGTTCAACAGTGATATACTGTGTTACACGTATTTTGTCTTTTTGTATTTATTGATGCCTGCCCGTCTTCATCTATGGTAGGCGTTTACTTTAGTTCCTCATTATCACTGCCCTTATGGCTCAAATAGTTAAGGCACCTAAATGAGCACTGAAAGATCTCTCATTTCAGTCCTACTCTCAGATTTTTATGGACTCTTAACCTAACCTTCATTTCTGACAAACATGGGCTTTGTTCGTATCAAGTATACTAGGGAGCTGCGTGGTTCGGATTCCACCTCAAACTGTAGCACCACTTGAACTGGTAGGTTTACTGGGTTTGGTTAGGATAGTGATAACAAGAGGTGCATACGCGGCAAACAAAAAAATCTGACATTTCAAGAAAAAATCTAAAGAGTAGTCATGATTATGGATATGGTTCAGAATTTCTAGACCACGATTCCTGTAGCTTTTTGGTTGTGCATGGCAGATGCTTTGGTACTATATGGTAGATATGTTTATGCATCTATTCAAGGTGAATAATTGTGTATAAGATTGTTGGAGAACTGGATGGAGGATCGGCGATTGGAACAAGTATTTGCTTTGGATAGCTAGACTGTAGTGGAGAGAGCATTTTGTTTGTTTAGGTAAATCGCTGTTTATAGGTTTTATGTTGATGGAAGTATGCACTCCACTATTAAGTGAGAAGATGACCACATCATGGAAGATGATATACCTATGAGAGCAGGACAATGTGAAATTTAAAGGGTGGATACTAATAATGAAATTTAAGAAATCAAGAAGGTGCTTACTGTCATGGGTCCAGATTATAAAAACATGATCTATATACCTGAATCACACAGTTGGTTAGCAAGTAATTTTAAGAAAGCTATTTTCCAGTTCGTCTAGAAAGGGGAAGGCATTAGAAGGTGCATGCAAGGCCAACAGTGGTGCCTTGTGACTGGTGGAACATTTGAAACTTGAATATAAAGCAAATTTTTGATAGAATTAAGCTTGCCCCAATAAATTCTGTACACCAGACATAGCAGCACCCACTGTAATAATCATTTTTTTTATTATTGTTTTATTTACCTGAGCAGCAACCAGAAACAACTGCTCCTGGATGTGATGAATACCAGCAACTATTACACCAAGTGCAACTCCAGGGAACACATAAGCATTGTTCCCCTGACCAGGATTATATGTCTTGTTACCAATTTTTACAGGAGGAAAAGGAGATCCACTTGCAAAAATACAGCGACCCTGTGAAACAAGCCAAAAAATGAGGAACAAAATCAAAGTAGGAAGCATTCAAATATTATGCTGAAACATTGTTGAATATTTTTGTAAAGTAATTTTAATGATAAGTTACACTCTGGCCTCACTCTCTTTAAAATATGTGTAAACATAAATTTCAATATAAATTAAAATATTATCTTTTGTAACAGCTGGCAATACTTTATCAAGTAGTCAATGATTTTATTCCATGTGGGCTCCTATCCTAAACATTTTTTTTACTACTGTCTCAAAATAGTTCCATTTGGAAAATCACTGACTCAAGTAATGCTGCCCAAGAATTACTTACATAATGTCCATACCAGCTCAGTATCGATTCTTCTTGCATTTTATCAGAACTTGAGAAAGAAATTTCGCCAAATGATCCTGACAAGTATGATGCATTAATTATGTTTAACAAAACGTAAAATAGTGTTAATATACCTTAACAATAATGGAGGACAGAGTATCCTTTGACATGTAATTGAAACACAACCTTCTATAATCCGAAATTCACAGAAAACTGTGGGTAGCTGAGTGTAAAAACTATCTCTACTCATGCATGTCAATCCCTAATTGCACAAGAGAAGAAAGAATATATACAGGCACCAATACAGCACCTTATTTTACTGATTTTATCAATCCTATCATTATGATCCAAGAATGGAAAATTTTACCGCATATGTAAATAACAGAAGTTTGCACGTAAAACAATAAATTTATGTGGTAAGTACAGTGTCTGTCTACCAGAAAATACCAGCCCAATTTCTTTATTATTTCCACCACACACTTATAACTATGGCAAATGGTCACAAATTGTGTAGCTCTGCTCTACACAGTATCGATACTATTGATCAAGTCCTCATAATACAGATCTTATCAAGTACAATAATAATCCAGGGCAAACAATAATTTTATATCCTTTCCATTTGCACACGTGACATTATTCTTCAAAATTTGAACAGTGAACTGTAGTCTAGGATTAACTTTTCCGATGACTGATGTTACGTTCTGATCACATTTTTTGTTGCTTTATACAGGCATTGCTATGCACCTAAATGACTAAATTCCTTAGAATATAATGGCTTACTTTTTACTCTTGGGTAAGTGGTGCTTTCTTTTACTGTTATGCAACTTAATTTAAGTTCCGTTTATCATATCATGTTCAAATAATTTCGAGATTGTATGTTGACTCTCATAAACAATCAGCAGAATATTTTTCTTCCTTATAGACAATTACATCATCTGCAAACAATCAATTCATCAACTACAGGGTGGAGCACGGTAAGTTGCTGATTTGGGAATGAAATAAAAAAATAATAAGCACTTAGAATTTTACATTTTTATTTTTCTCATGTTGGACAGTAATGGAAGTTACTAATTACATGGTTTAAACAATATATCTGTCAAATGTCTACCTTCACAATCCACACACTGCCGTAATCGTTTTCTGAAGTTCTCGTGTACTCTATCAAGCATGTCTTCTGGTATTCTTGCAATTTAAGCCTCAATACTTTTCTGTAGCTCTTCCAGGTTGTTGGGACGATTACAATACACCTTTGACTTCAGGTAACCCCAAAGAAAAATATCGCATGGGGCTAAGTCCGGTGATCGTGCGGGCCAGTTCAGATCCCCCATCCAAGAGATGAGTCTTCCAGGAAACATTTGCCCCAAAAAATTCATGGTTATGCCCGCTGTGTGTGCAGTGGCACCATCTTGTTTAAACCAGGTATCCTGTAATTGCATTTCCTCGAAAGCCGGCTGGAAAAACTCTTGCACCATAGTTAAATAACGATCTGAATTCACAGTTACAGCACGACGATTTTCCTGGAAAAAGTAAGGGCCAATGATGGCTACTCGTGATATGGCGCACCACACAGTGATGTGGTCTGAGTGCAGGGGTCTCTGGTGAATTTGCCTGGGGTTTGTGTCACTCCAGTACCGCATATTCTGTTTATTTACACACCCACTGAGGTGAAAATGTGCCTCATCAGAAAAGAACACATTTGCGTCACAGGGTATGGTTGCAAGCATGTCTTCACAGGACTGTCTTCGTGTTACATAATCCCGTACTGACAATTGCTCGACCACACACATTTTATAGGGTGAAAATTCAATTCATTATGAAGAATCCTGTGGAGAGAACATCTTGAAATGCCGAGAGCAAGTGCCTGTTTCAGAGCTGAGCGTTTTGGAGATTGCAGTACTGCTGCTCTAACTCGTTCAACATTTTGTGGTGTTGTAACGCTTCTCTCAGGTCCTCTTCGTACAGTTGACACATTCCCTGATGTTCTGAATGCAGTTACCCAATTTAAAATTGATTGTCGTACGCGTGGCGGTACTGCAAAACGCAAACGAAAAGCACGCTGCACTGCAATGATCGAGTGGGAATTCGAGAAATACACTTCAACACAAAAAGAGCGCTCCTAACGTGTCCACTGCATTATCACAACTTAACAACAATTGAATACAAACCTCCCATCGGCAAAAATAAACCAAGGGCACTCTCTCTTCTATTTGAGCAACAATGCCGCCACAACGTGTGTTCTAAAAAAGCAATTTACCGCGCTCCACCCTGTAGATAAGCAGAAACTTTTCCCCCTGCATTATACTGAGGCTGTCCAGTTAAGAGATCTTGTATCCATTCATAAGTCTCTTGTTATATTCTACATGCATGGGTCTTTCTTAAGAGGTGATAGTATAGAACAGTGTTGAAAGATTTCTGAGAGTGCAAGAAAACTACATCAACTTGCCATTCTTCATCAATAACTTTCTTCATATCACGAGAAAATACAATGAGCAGCGTCTGACATGATTCATTTCTCTATATTCTGTGTTGGTTTGATGCAATTAATTACATGGAGCAAATGATGGTTTGGGTCTCACCGTCAGACAATCTGGTATTTATTCCATCCCTTGTGAGTGTGGGCAGCAATGTATTGGGCAGATGGTGCACTCCATATTTCAGCGCTCCTTGGAGCATGCAAGATGTGTACGCCTGGGACAAGCAACGAAGTCAGCAGTGGTATTATACAGCATAGAGTAGAAATGGTTTTGATTTCGAAGGGACATGAATATCAGTACACACAAATGGATACTGGGACAGTGTGATCAAGGAAGTTGTGGAAATTCATCTCGTGGAAGGTTTGGCAAATAGAAATATTGGCCCCATCACCTTGGCATACAGAGGCACTTGGCGCACGTGACTACCGTTGCCAGCAGGGGCTATATAAGAGCAAGCTCTTCAGGAACCCGGCACTTCGCCCGACTATAGAGCTGGAGAATCACTCTGAAACGCTGCATCTAATACACATGCTCCCCCTGTGGGAGGCTTGATAAGTTAGATAATTTTTTATTTTGCAAGACTTTCATAATGTTTGAACATATGATATGATTCAAAATTCTACTGCAGACAGATGTTGGAGATACAGATCAGTAGTAATCAGGGTTTCTTTGATTTCATTTAATTGAAAATGAGAGTGAGATGTACAGTTTTTCAGTTGAAACACACTTTTTCTTGCCTAATGATCATGTTAGACAGATGATCTCAAATTTCTGTTACTTCATCTCAAAACACTTATACCAGGATAACAGTGGTTTTTAGTGCTTTTCATAATTTAAGAATTTTTAGTCAATAGCGCAGGGCTGTTAATGAAATAAAGACTAGGAAAATCAAATTTAAACCAGGCCAAATTTCTGTGAGGCACCCTATTTTCATAAAAGAGGAATTTTTAAAGTAAGTTTGATATAAGTTTCGATCAGAACAACCCACTGCTAATACAAGATATTTAATTTTGAGAGGTTTAATCTCTATTATTAAAGGCATTTAGTTGGGAGTAAGATACACAAAACTAACCGCAAATATATGTAGAATTTTCTGACATTAGAACAAATAGTGTTCACAGTAAATAAAAAATAAAAATAGGTTTTCATACTTCAAAAATCAATAGCAAGAAAACAAAAGTACATACGATAAAATTTAATAAGACGTAAAGTACTTGAAATAAAAAGTTCTACATGATCACAAAGTTTCAGGAAGATTGGAATAACTTTTGAAAAATCCTTTGCAATCCAAGCCAGACAGAGAACAAAAAAAGACAGTGACATGAGCCAGATGGCAGACTCTTGGGAAGATCCACTGAGGCTAGTGTCCCTTCGTGCTACCCTAAATAAGAAACTCAAGTACAGAAGTCGACCACTTAGTTTTCAACAGTTGTCATGGTGAGGATGTGTGAGGAATATGCGTGATAGTTAAGAACAACTGTAGGCTATTCACAAGTAGCTGAACTTTGAAGATTTGTGCTGAAGTCATTTTAATTTTGAAATGGAACTTAAGAAAATGATTTTTTTCCCACGGAATTCCATTTATCAACTCTGAGAACTTTGTTTGGGGAAGAGGTTTCAAGTGTAGATAGTTCCTAAAGTGACTGAATGGAGTGCAGATGATTTTCTTGGCATTAATCTGCAACCTTCAGAGAGAGGTTTAGTTGGAATTATTTCTGTCACCAAGGTTGTGATGCCTGAGAAATTTGAAAATAAAATACTGAACAATTTTGTGTTTTGGATTATAATTTAATATTTATTTCTCACGGGATGGTACTACTATTTAATTATTGGAGCTTGGCGACTAGTCAATATAATACTGCAGATCTAAATCAATATAAATGAGAAAGTTTGGATATATGTTTCGATTATGGGTGTTACGAATATTCACATCCACATCCGCAAATGCGGAATATTCGCATTAATTCAGACATCTGCATCCGCATTCACATCCGCATCAATCAATGCGGAGTTTTTATGGATGCACATTCACATCAACAAGTAACTACACGTAAAGAAAGTGGGCGGAGCCAGAGTGGCACGTGCTTCGCGTTTGTTTTGGTAATTGCTAACTTCATTCGGTAACTGACGAATACGAAGGCGCATATTGGTAACAAGATCCTACAGGTTTTGTTTGTTGTGTTTTTTCTCACTGTCAATAAATTATAGTTACAGTGAGTGTTTACTGTGTACTTCATAGTTTTTTGCGTGTTTAATGAATATTTTGATATAAATATTAAGTGAAATGTCGCCACCAATAAAAAGCAGTATCTGGACTTATTTTACAATAGACAAAAATTATCCGGAGAAGTCGGAGTGTAAGATAAGTAATAAAAGTTCCTCGCGGAAGGGACGCACTACTACTTCTTTGAAAAATCACCTGAAATCAATACACCCGGAGGAGTTTTGTTTATTCCAAAGTGCGATTAAAGAAAAGGAATTGAAGAAAAAAATTGATGAAGCAGGTATGAATCGAAAATATCGGAATATCGGATTTACAATCATGTTTTACAAACTTAGTTATGGTTAGATAAATTGATTTAATTTCATTAATAATTTACTGTTTTAATTTCAAATCATGATCATTATACTTGGTGCTAAAAGGGCCAATATCTATAAACCTTCATTACTTTATTATATTGTAGTGTGACTAAAATATATTGTTGTTATTGGTCACATGATTTTATGTTACTTGCTATATTAAATTTAAAATAAAAAAAATGGTATTATTGAAAATATTCACTTCTTAAGCTTTCTTAACACTAACAAGAATCCAAAGTTAGTTCCAAATTATGTTTAAAATTAAATGCTTAAGTCTTGTTTCAATTCTAACTTTATTGTTAGCAAATTATAGCCGTTTTAACACTTAATTATTTGAAAGCGCACACCACATTGGCCTTTTTTATTTTTAAAAATTTCAGTTATAATGCGTATTATTTACTTTTAGTTTTTTTACATCGTATTTTGATAAGTATACTTATTTTTTTATTTAGTAGATGGTTTGTGTATATTATGTTGTATTTTTTTACAGGTACAATTGTAACTCCGTTGCAACAAGCCAAGAAACAGCTTTCATAAGAGGAAGTACTACAAAAAGAAAAGAAGTGGGATACTAACAATCCTAATTCAAAAAAGATTGACAAACTCACTGGCGAAATGATAGTGCTTCAAAATTTACCTATTAACTTTGTGGAGGGACTTGGATTTCGTCGTCTCATACAAGAGTTAGCATCGAAATATAATTTTAGAGGACGAAATTTTTTTACTGATTTTACTGATACATAAAACTTGATGGAAAAGTTAAAGAACTAATTGAAGAATATGATTACATGTCGTTCACTACTGATATTTGGACAGATCCCAGCTCAGGTATTTCTTTGCTTAGCCTAACTTGCCATGGAGTATTAGAAAACTTTGAACGATTGTCAGTTGTGTTAAAATGCGAGACTTTTGATTACCGTCATATTGGTGATATCATTGCAGAAAAATTTAACACAATGCTTTCTGAATGGAATATTTCAAATGAAAAAGTGCATTGCATGATACGAGATGAAGGCTCTAACATGAAAAGAGAAATGCGATTAGCATTGCTAAATGATTTAGATTGTACCGTTCATAAGTTGTAAATTGTTATTCGGCATGGTTTACGATCGCAGGAAAGCATAGAAGATGTCAAACAAAAATGTAAGAAAATTACTACTCATTTTAACCATTCAACCATTGCTCAAAAGCAACTTGAAAAAATTCAGGACAGACTTAATCAACCGCATCTTAAAGTATTCGAGGATTGTGTGACGCGCTGGAACAGCACGTTCTACATGTTTGAGCGTTTTTTGAAGATAGAAGATGCATTATGTCTTTATGCCAATGACAATAACATTGAATCAATTTGCCTGTGGAAAATAAAAGAATGCTGTCTTGAAGTACTGAAACCGTTTGAAGAAGCCACTCGTGAAATGAGCAGTTCTGAGGCACTCATATCATCTGTGATTCCTATCATACAAATGCTTTTGAACAAAACTTGACGACTATTTAACAAAACCACGAGAAAGTGATGTCATTCGGTAGGCAGTCTCTAATCTGAAATCACAATTTTCAGCGAAATTTTCTTCTTTGGAAGATAACAACTTATATGCAATTTCCACATATTTAGATCCTCGCTATAAGCATAAATTTTTCAAACCAGTCACCGAAGAAAAAATAAAAGATGAAATAATAAAGATGGTAAATGACCATGTCCTCACTGCTTCTCCTATATCGCCGGCGGAAAAACCAAAAAGAATGAGAATGGGAGATTCTCTTGATCCTGAACCAGGAACGTCCAGTATGGGTAAGAAGACTTGCTTGAAAAGCGATCTTGCCATGATGTTAGATTCATCGAGCGAAGATGAAGGTGAAGGAGAACCGGACAACAGTCTTCTCCGCAAAGAATTAGTTATTTATCGTAACAAAAAAAGACTGGATTTAGATGAAAATCCACTTAATTGGTGGAAAGTTAACCGTTGTGAATTTAAAATTCTCTACAAATTAGCATGCAGATATTTATCACCTCCAAAAGCCAGTGTTCCCAGCGAACAACTATTTAGTGGAGCTAAGAAACAGGTTGGAAGCTGAGAAGGCTGTAATATTGCTATTTATTAAATATAATTCACCAATTTTTAAGTTTAATTATTAAATAAAGATTTTTTTATTATGAAACTTGAAGCTTAAAATTCTGTTGTGTCATAAGTAAAACTAAAAACTTGTGTAATTTTGTTCTAAAAATATGATTAAATAAATAAAAAGTTAAAATAAAAATTAAATTGATTTCCAGTTATTTATGCACTTAAAATTTAAATAATTATCCTTTTAAAATCCCAAAATCCGCATCGAATCCGCATCTGCGGATGTGAACTTCTAATAATCCGCATCCGCATCTGCATCCGCTGATGTCTAAATTTTTGCATCCGTAACAACCCTGGTTTGGATGTACTTCTGGCATCAATCACACCTTAATAACTCAACATATTTAAATGAAATTTGGCATGAAGTTAGTTAATTGTGAGCGAAGTGGCATAGTATAGTTTTTATCCCGCAAAAGCACATAGTTCTTTTAGAAATTGCCATTAATATCAATTCTCAAACAACAAAGAGTTTCCTACAGTGCCACGTTTACTCTTTGCTTTTTACATAAATCGCAAACACTACTTTTCAGAAATAAAACAAAACCTTCTGACATATGCAAGTTTTTGTTTAGTTTAAAAGTCATAAAACCAAGGCACTTGAAAATAATAATTTTGAAGCAGGAAATATAAATCTGTACTTAACCTTCAATTTTAAAATGGTAGGTAGGTACAGTTGGTAAGTTCCCAAAGAGTATCTTCAGTTTTGTACATAAAATAGTATGAAATCTCAAATATTACACCATAATTTCATTTTTAACATATGCGTCGTAATATATGTGAAAAATCAAAGCTTGAATAAAAAAAGTTAAATGTTATGAGTATACCAGCAAGAAAGTCGGTTCACTAAGATTGCAAAATGGCCATGCCCGAAATATCATTGCGATTATAAAAATGTAACGGATTTCATTCTATATCGGTTCAATTTATTTCCTGTGTGTCTTCTTTTTTGCTACTACACAGTCTCTGTAATATTACAAATTATTTTTGCCAAAATTTAAAACTTAACCCTTTTTTATTTTTATTTTTTGTTCAAATTTTTTGTAGAAATCAGTACAAATAATAGACTATGATTCATGAAACAGTGCTTTTTACATACTGTTCAATTTCTACAAATTTCTAATAAATCCTTCTCTTAAAACGAATGTATTCAATGGCCTAATATAGAAACTTATAGTTTCATGAAGCAATATTGGAAGTCGTTTACAACACGATACACCTCATTTACACAGAGCTTATGAAAGCTGCTTATTTATTACTAATAATAACTAAATTCCTTCTGCCTTGTGCTGTAACAAAAACATTCTGGTCCAGGCAGCATTTCAACATAACCACTATCTCTGCTAATATTGCTGCAGCTACAAAATCAAACGACACAAACACCCCTCACCAGTAGCGGATCCAGGATTTTTTTTTTTTGTTGGGGGGGGGGCTAGGATTTGGTTAGGGGGGGGGGCTTGACTCGGGGGAGGAGGGGTTCGCTGACAGAAATCTCATTATTCCAGATTGCCGTCCTTATTAAAACCGTAATGCAAAAAAAAAAAAGGTTCCCAAAATTCATGTCGTCAGGGGGTGACCCCCCCTCTGGATCCGCAACTGCACCTCACTGAACAAATTAAATGCATTGGAACTGCATTTCGAGTAGTAACAGAATTTTCTATATCAAGATTCCTAATTAGTGTAGCATAAATTACTACCAGTTTCATTGTACAGTACGAGGCGTATTTTTTAAGTAAGTACCATTTTGTCACACCGTGGCTGCAGCGCTACGGTCGGCGTTCCGCGCATGCGCACTGGGTACCTGCATCTCTTGCTTACGCACTGACACAATTACAGTCTAATTCTTCCTTGTTTACGTTGTTCACCGAGTGTTTAAGATGCCTCCGATAATCGTGAGTCCCGCCGACTGTGAAGTACGGGCTCTTATAAGATTTCTTTGTGCTAAAGGCCTAAAACCGATCGATATTCATCGCGAGATCAGTGCAGTTTACGGACAAAACATTATGAGTGATGGAATGGTGAGAAAGTGGGTGAGAGCATTTAAAGATGGCCACACAAATGTGCATGATGAACAACGGAGTGGGCGTCCTTCAGTCGTTAATGAAAGTTTGGTGCAGAAAGTGGACAATAAGGCGAGAGAAAACAAGACACTTTACGATTTCCTCCTTGTGTGATGACTTTCCTAATGTTTCTCGTAGTGTTTTGTATGGCATTGTGACCGAGCACTTGAATTACCGAAAATTGTGCTCACGTTGGGTACCCAAAATGTTAATGGATGTGCACAAAACCAAACGTTTAGGCAGTACATTGACTTTCCTTAAGCCAAATTGTTATGGGCGATGAGACATGAGTGGCCTACATCACCTGAATCAAATCAACAGTCCATGGAATGGCGGCATTCAGATTCACCCAAAAAAGTGAAGTTCAAGCAAACGATTTCTGCCCGGAAAATCATGTTCACTGTTTTTTGGGACAGAAAAGGAGTATTGCTTGTGGGATTTCTGCCTCGTAATGAGACAATCAATGCAGCAGCTTATTGTGAGACATTGAACAATCTGCATCGTTCAATCCAGAACAAAAGACGTGGCAAGTTGAACAAGGGCATCATTTTGCTGCATGACAATGCCCGTCCACATGTGGCTAATACGACCAAAGATCTCATCACATCTTTTAGATGGGAAACTCTAGATCATCCTCCGTCCAGCCCTGATCTGGCGCCCAGTGACTACCATCTGTTCCTGCACTTGAAGAAACACCTGGGCGGTCAGCGTCTTGAAGACAATAACGAAGTCAAAACGGTTGTGATGCAGTGGTTAACAAGTCGGGCGGCAGACTTCTATGAGGAGGATTTTCAAAAACTGGTACTACATTATGACAAGTGCCTCAATATTGAAGGGAATTATGTAGAAAAGTAGAGTAAGGTATAGGCTTTCATGTAAAAATAAAAATTTGATAAAAATTTCCACGTCTTTTATTAATTTCAAAACGGTACTTACTTAAAAAACATGCCTCGAACATCTTACTAAATCACAAGCAGTAACAGTCACTATATCATGATGTAAATTTGACCAGCAATATTAGTGAAAGTTGTCTTAAGAGTTGTAGCATTTTAGTATCAATTTTTTAATTACGTTACTGCAATAACTGTCATGATGCTGATGACATAGTTCATGTGGCTGAATGTTTCAGATGTATTCAGTATTTAATTTACTGCACTTTTATGAGTGCCACATTGCCAGAGTCATTATTTGTATTCATTTAGTATCGCGATCTGAAATAATAAGTCAAGTTTATTTTGCAATTCATGACGTCACTGTCATGCAATATAGTGAATGTATTAATGCATGAGTGATAAAAGCTTTGATTTTTTGGGGTAATATTAGCGATTAGCGGAGTTTGCGACGTAGTTGAAACGCAGCATGGGCCAGAATGAGAACTGAAACATTATTAGTTATTTAAGCTTCTTTCAAAAGTGCCATTTTAGTGACATCATGTATCACTTTATACTAATATTGTATCCAAAAGATCTATAATAAGTTTGGATGACTTAGCAGAACACGCGACATTGAAATCTATAAATGTTTTATTCAGATAGTGGAGTGTCAGACAATAAGAGTAGTAATTTGCCGGTATACATTCAATTCTGTTTGCAGATTGAGAAATCGATTATGAAGAAAGAATAAATTACTACTTTAAGATTGAAATGTATATTTTAGAGCAGAATTATTGGATTGAAATGAATGAACTATAGTATAATGGTCTACAGTCAGTCAACTGTTTCCACAGTTCGAGAAACCTGCATTAACACTGATCATTATAAATAAAAGAATCAATTACCATTATAATATGTAAATTTCTGTTTTAAAGCAGAATTAATTGATGGAGCCCATATATCCTCAAAACAAAATCAATATTCAAGGAGCAAATTAAGTTCACTTTAAAAAAAAAAAATCAGTAATTTTTCAGATATTCAGTGTAAATCAAAATATTCATTTTTAGTTTTGCAATTTTTTAAACAGAAATTAATGCCCTTGGGTCACTTAGGTATTTATTTGCCCTTTGAATATTGTTTTTTTTTTTTTTATGTTTAGTCGATTCCATCAAATTTTGACGTTTTGAGTTTCCATTAATTAAAACTATATTCATTTTTATTCGCAAGACTTGAAATTAATAATTTTAAGAGATGCCGGGTAAATGAAAGTCCAATCTTTGAAAGAAATGTGGGAAAACTATGGCTATGAAAATAGCCAAAACCCAGGAACAAATCCTCAAACAGAGCTGCAAAGGGTTGAGCACTTGGTATGTCTTGGGGGCTTCTGCAGATGCTGAAGTGCTAGAGCAGTCACACGTTGGGCGACGACAGCAAACTGAACACATGGTGTCACGATGATCTGCCGAGACACCAGGAAAAACGCGAGGTCGGTGCAAAGAACAAGCGGAATGGCAATCGATCTCGAGAGCTGCTTAAACACCGAACCAAACAAAAAGACGGCAACAACAATACACCACATATTTGGTTGGCATTGCAACGAGTTGCTGAAATACCTAAAAAAAAAAAAAAAAAAAAAAAAAAAAAAAAAAAAAAAAAAAAACGCAAGCTCATTACTAATGTTTTCCCAAGCATTCAACTAAATATCAATTATGAAAACTGGTTATGTGAGAGGACAATACTTGCCCTGAAAAATGATTCTGGATGTAAAATAAATTTAAAAAATATTAGAGGAAATAGTCCGGGAAGTGAAAACATGTCTACTGATGATGCTGCTACCTACCCCGTCGAGTTTTTAAACTCTTCGAGTTATCTGGGGTGCCGTCCCAGAAATTTGAGCTTAAGGTTTGCGCTCCAGTTATCCCGATGCATAATCTTGACCCCCAAAGATATTTCAATGGCAGCAGATTACGCATCACAGAACTAGGAAGAAACGTTGTGATGGCGACAATTCTTACCGGTGCATATAAAGGGAAAGCCGTTATAATTCCGGGTATCCCAATTATTCCCAGTAATATTCCCTTTGTGAGGTAACCTTTCCTTTTTTACTGTTATTTTCTCTATCTTTTTAGCGTCGGTAATTAAAGAAATCCTGGTTGGTCTTACCACTCCTTCCAGGTTCTTTGCAATCTCTTCTGTAATTGATAGCATTCTCTGTACATTAAATGTGTGGCCCCAGGATATCGTCGCACACGTTTTTTGGCTATCACCTCGCAGATTAAATTTAGTTATATACTTCTCTATGAAATTACAGTATCTGTTGTTTTTTTAACAACTACTATTTATTAACACTTAGAATCAACTCAAATAATTACACTTTTCGCATTCATGAAGTTAAATGCAAATAATGGCTCTTTAAAACATTCATTTATTTCACCGCCATCCTTCTTATATCAATCCACATCTCCTTGGCTAAGACTAACAATACCATTACAGTCTACCAACTTCAACACAACAAAACATATTATCAAAACTTAAAGTTACTCCCTTTTACACATACTACTACACTGTACGGCCTTGAATTAAAAAAAAATTACATTCATACATTGCATAAAAATGAAGTCATTTAATTATTACTATTATTATTATTATTATTATTATTCAATGTCTGATGAAGTGGGACCTCACACCTGTCAATTTAAAACATTACAGTTCCCATTAAAAGTTGGATTTTCAATGACAATTAATAAATCGCAGGGTCAAACGTTCAAAGTGGTGGGAATACATTTGGATACTCCCTGCTTTTCCCATGGTCAGTTATATGTTGCCTGCTCGCTGGTATCGAGTGCAAAAAATTTACACATTTTTTCAGAAAATAACAAGTCCTACAATATTTCATATACCGATGTATTAAACTGAAAATACTCCTACATACAGAATATTTTTATTGTTTTAAAAGTTCAATCAAGTTGTTTGGAACACAAATTTCTGCAGTATTTATTACTACTATTACCAATAAAAATAGCTCTTAAAATAAATTGTATGGTCGAATTGACCTGGTGACAGGGCTTCTTTACGTCTGCACAATCAGCCCCTTTTGTAGCCACTTAACCTAACCCAGTAATCCTACTGGGAATAGAGAATCTACAGTTCAACGTGGAATCAGAACCATGTGGCGTACTTTACATCACACAACAACCTGTGCCAGAGGTGAAGGTCGAGCTAAGGACCTAAGAAAATCCTCTAAAAGACTGGGATTCAAGCTGGAGACTTTTCCATCTCCAGTTGGATGCCCTAACCACTGAGCGATCAGACCTCTCAAGAAAATCTTATATTACAACACTCTTCCACATGGATGAAGTCGAGGGCAACTGCTAGTAAAGAATACTCCGAACTTCAAGATTTATTAACCCCAGTAAAGCCATTTTCATCACAGCTAACACATTTTTTTTAATTTTCTTTTTCATAGTGTTCAGGCCCAAAATTAATACACAAGTGAATATGCTACTTACATCAGTATTTGTGTATGCTTGTTCTGCAGTACATTCTGCTTTACTTGTAGGATTACTTAATGCAAAAATGATTGGAATCTTATTGAATTTTGCCATATCTTTCAGAATTTCCGGAGTAAATGCTCCTCCAGCAGCCGATGCACCTTCACATACAAAGAAATAAAATTAAGTGCTGTCTGAATAGAAACAGTTATTAAAAAAACATGAATAACTCATTTATTATGAACAAATCTTCAATTGCTATAAATATATTATGTGGAACACATCATTCCATGTAACGAACAACATAAAAATCAGAAACTCAATTCCGGTACCAAGACCACTTATTGTCTACTCATTCTGGTGAGAAACAAAAGGTTTATATTTACATTGGTTACAAGTGACAGTTTTAGAGACCTCCAACAATGAAATGAGCTCAAATTTATACACTTATTCCTTACCTCTTTAGATTAAGTAAAGAATCATGAATAACGTGACAACTGGATGTACGAGGGTAGGTTCAAAAGTTCCCGGCCTATGTAGGAAGGGACAAGTTTTACTTTTTAATATAACTTCCCTTTATTGCAGTGGTTCCCAAATGGTGGTTTGCGGAACCCTGGGGTTCTGTGGAACGGTCACAGTGTTCTATCCGAGAATTAAATAAAATGTTAGTTTGAAAGAGTCATGACGGCACTGTGAGAAGGCTATCATGGTTCTGCTTCCGTTCATGACGACTAACCGATGCAAAAATGGTTTTTCAGCTTACGCTTATAAAAATGGGGATCCGCCAAAACATGTACTATCAATTATGGTTCCGTGGCCAAAAAAAAAAAAAATTGGGAACCGCAGCTTTATTGTAATACATTTTTCATATCAAGGAATTAACATATTTATTTCATCAGAAGAATATTTCTAATTTGCCATTGTATACAGCATTTACTGAAGTATTTATTTCCTTGGAATCAAGCAATAAAATTCCTTCATTATCTCAAAAAATAGTCTGCATGATCTTCTTCGTTGATTGGCACACTTTCGCCATTCTTGGCGGAGATTACCCCACCTGGTGCCATTCCATTGATTCACTTTTCAACAAATGATCATTGTACAGGACCATGGTATCATCACCAGTGACAATGGAATTCATAAATGAATGTTTCTCCTCTTCCTATAGCTTCAAAATCTCTTGAGCACAGTTCACTAGCTCTGCTTTCTGCACTGCATGCAGAATTTTGTGAATCCAACGTGAACTGACCTTGTTCATAGACAAATGTTCATGGAGAATTCGTAGGACAGTGGTTTTCAACAATCCCAGTCTCGTTGCCATTTCTTATACCTTCAATCTTCAGTCTTCCAGCACTTCCTCCGGCACACTTGCGATGGTTTCATCAGTGGTCGCTGCCGCCGGGTGTCCAGAGCGTGGGTCATCTTCCAGGGATTCTCCGCCAAATTTAAAAAGTTTGGCCCATGTTTCACTGTATAATATGAAAGATAAGTGTCTCCATACACATTTTGCAGGCATACATGGATATCAGAAGGTGTACAGCTTTCTTTAGTCAAAAGCTTTATCACCGCATGATACTCCACACTCGACATAGTGCGTACAAGTTGTGTTTGGTCCTCTGTCTAACGTGTGGGAACTTGCAGAGAAGAACGCAAATATGGGCGCTAGTGACTCAAACCTTCATCTTCGAAGTGCGACAATTCAAACTTTTGCACCCATCCACTAAATAGGTCAGGCAGGGAACTTTTGGACCTATTCTCATAGTAATTCACACAACTTGATCAACTCACCATGTTTCTGGCATTTGCATAAAACTGGCACTCCATGCAGTTTTATCAGCATGCAACTTTCAGCAACTGCCGCAGTTTCCCTGATAATCATCTAAGTTCATTTTGACCACATTGTCCCTTTTTTTTTTTAAACTGCTTAATCTCTCTTAAAAGTGAGATCTTTAGAGACGGGAAAGTATGGGGGGGGGGGCAAGGAATGGGAAGGAATTCGGCCATGGCCTTTTGAAGGAAGCATCCCGGCATTTGCCTGGAGTGATTTGGGAAACCATGGAAACCCCAAATGCCCGGACGGGGATTCCAACTGCCGTCCTCTCGAATGCGAGGCCAGAACGCTAACCGTTAACATTGTTCCTAAATGAAGGATCTGCACAAGACTGACAAGAGTGAAAAGTAGTGTATGGACTTTACTGCCATTACAGATGTATCACAATTCTGGTAAATGAATTTACTTTGGTTCCACGACTGTCTTATTGTCAATACTCTCTGCCCAACACAAGTTTTACCACAATCACAGATGATATATAACTTTGTAAAGAATCATGAAAGCAACAAATATGTGAATTGGTTTTACATCCAGTTGTCATATTATCCATGAGTCTTTACTTAATCTAAAGAAGTAAGTCATGGGATAAGAAGATCCAGATAGTAGAAGCACTGCAGAAGAAATGCATAAATGCAGCATGAAGCATTGGAGTTCCCATTTGAACTGTCGTGAGTCATGCAAGAGGTTTTCAGACGTATTATGGCCAAATAACATGAATTAACATTCTTTGAACATAGAACAGTTGTTGGCGCTGGATGAATGGGCATGCTGTTTTGGAAATTGTTTGTGAATTCAACATTCCTCGATTCACAGTGTCAAGAGTGTGCCATAAAGATGCAGATTCCAGCATTACTAATGCTATGGATAACACAGTGGCTAACCACATCTCCTTAATGACCAAGACCAGCGATGTCGGCATTTAGGTCTGTGCCATTCTGTCACTAATTTCAGCCTACTAAATCCTATTAAATTTAATTAAGATATTTTTAGAATCAGTTTACTGCATTTCAATTAACTTTTGGTATTTACCAATTGTTATCAACAATATTGACAATGATAAAATATTTTTCCTGCTGAGGTTTCCATTGTTGGAGAGGTTCTCATCTGATGAGTGAGGGCATGCATTTGACTTCATTGTAGGGCAGAGTATGGTCACAGATTGAGAACAGAATAATACAGCTGATGAGGCATAGTAGTGAAGTACAGAGCAGTATAGCTTGAACCAGTGGCGTAGCTAGGTTAACAAGGGCCCTGGTGCCAAAAAAAAAAAAAAAAAAAAAAAAAAATATATATATATATATATATAAAATAATAATAAAAAAAAAAAAATAATATTGGGGCCCCTCAGGCCAGATGGGCGACCTTGGGCTTGGTCCCCCTCAGCTAAGCTTGTGGGCACCCTGAACTTAGGGGTCCCAGTACACAGCACCGCCTAGCCCTCTGATAGCTACACCACTGGGCATGAAGAATAATAGAATAGTTAGGCTGTACAGTATGGACAAGTGAGGCAAAGGCCTTAGCATGTATGTATAACAATGGTAAAGGAAGCAATATACTGTTACTTACGAATACTGTAAGGTGATTTGATCAAATGGAACAGAGCGTTGTGAAAATAAGTTTATGGAATAAAGTCAATTTTTATGGAATAATGTGTAGTTAATCAGCAACAATAGCACCTTCATTTGAATTGAGATATTATATTATAAGTGATATGGCCATCAAATATTTGTTGAGACCAAATCAGTCATTTGTCCATAACATATGCAAAGCTCAAAAGTGTCATTTGTTGACAGACAGGTAACACTACATCAAATAACACCACCACTCAATGTGAGATGTGCAATGTGTTTCTGAGAACTGATGGGATTTGGCTACAAAAGATCAATGCCAGTACCTGCACTAACAAACTACCATCAGCTGCAGTGCCTCTCCTAGGCTCATGAACATATCGGTTGAATTCTACGTGACTGGAAAAAGGTTGCAGATGAATAATGATTCCCATGTCAAGAGTTGACGGTAAGGTTCTAGTGTGGAACAGATCACAAAAGGCCATGGACCCAGGTTGTCAGAAAGACAATGCGCAAGCTGGTTCCATCCTGGTATTGGCTGTGTTTTCAAGACATGGACTGGGACCTATGGTCAAACTGAATTGACCAATGATTGGAAATGGTTCTGTTCAGCTATTCGGAGATCATTTGCAAACGTTCATGGTCTTCATGTTCCCAAACAATGACAGAGTTTTCCAGGATAACAATATTCCGTGTCACCAGGCAAAAACTGTTCATGACTATTTTGAGGAACATTCTGAACAATTCAAGTGAATGATTTAGCCTCCCAGATCGCCAGACATGAACCTGATTGAACATATCAGTGACACGATCCAAAAAGTCAGTTCGTGTAAAACATAACGATCAGAAACACTTTCACAATTATAGACAGGTGTAGAGGAAGCATAGCTAAATATTTCTTCAGGCGATTTCTGATCAATGAGCAGAGGTTCTGGAAGAACAGTTGGCGATACTGGCCAACCAAGGCTGAAATCCGTTCAATAGGTGACTCGTAAGGTGCAACTATAGGTTGCCCAGTATTCTCAGCCTTATGCATCTTGGGAACAAGGTAAAGGGTATATGTGCTGGGATTTGAGGACAGAGTAGCAAAATTTACTATGAACAGGAGGCCTTGTGAGGAATCCTGCAGTCCAAGAAAAGTGCTTCTTTCCTGGCATATCAAGCTGGTGAGATCTGTGCTGGACAGTTGGTGATGGTATCACATCTGCCTCAGGGTCTAAGGCCCCTAATAACTGTGATAAATGATGACAGTGGTTGAGCTGTTGTTGGCTGGAAGGATGAGATTACTGTTCTTCGACAGTTCTCTCAGGCCTTGGGTTTCCAACGAACTGAGGTTGTTGAAGTGGAGAACTGAGTTTAGGAAAAGGGTGAGGGCAGAGTATATGAGAAGAAATCCTGGAAAAGAAGGGGGAATGGTTCTGGGGAACATGAAATTGATCCAATTGAGATGGTTTTTAACTACTGTAGACCACACTCACTCTCATTGTGCAAGTTGTCTGTCTCCACTGCAGTGGCAGTGATAACACAAGCAGAGTGTGTGGAAAAAGTGCCGGAACAAAGTAACTTGGTTGAACTTGGGAGTAGGAGAAAATGAAAGCACCTTGGAAGAAACTGACAGTAGGACTTTTGAAAGGAAAGTGGAGGAAAGATTAACCACTAACTCCTGTAGTTTAACTGAAAGTAGTTTGTGGAGAGGGTGGTAAAGGGTTGAATGGGAAGATTGAGAATGTGCACAAGATATGGGCTTTTGTCACTTAAGAGAGGAGTTTGTATGCTGTGTCGGTATGGAGTATTGATAGGGTAGGTACAGACATAGAGCCAGACAGCTTTTAATGAGAGCTGATAGCTTTAACAAGTGTTTATGTGCAACTTTTGCTTGCATCTGTCTGTAATGTGTCCCAGTATGTTGATCATGATGAACGAGATAAGAGAATGAAAGGATGAAAGTGAAGGGAGACAAGTTGGGTGGAATATAGGTTGGCTTTGTCCACATGTTGTTGAAGGGTCAGCTGGGTGATAGTAAAGGAATGTGTGAAATGCAAGGAATGGAGAGATGGTTGCAGTGGTGGAAGGCAACAAGAAATTGGGGAATATAGCACAAAGGAAACACGACATTTTACAATAGTCAGAGGATCATACAAAGGAAATTTAAAAAATATTACCTCTGTAAACACAAAAATCTTAGTAGGACCAAGTAGAATGAAGATGGGATGATTATGTGCAGGTGCAGATTTGAACTGCACTTAATTTAGGAATTAGAAGAACTAATCTGGACATCATTATTATGACATCATAATAATACTATGGTTGCTCAGTGCTGGTTTGGACCAAACAGGTCAACTATCAAACAGATGACTGTATTAAACCATAGTTCCCATACATCATGTGATTTTTTTAATCCAAACAATTTCCTAGGAAGAAATTTAGTGTTTTGAATCATGAAACTATTTGCAAAATCATATAGTAGTATTTTCAGTGAATATATTCAATAGAAGAAAAATAAACCATACCTCTTTTCTAGTCCACAAATATAGACAGTACAACACTGTTCTTCATGTTAAATGTTATCCTAAAACTTTTCTAGAATCAAATTCTGCTAGTACTGAAAACTTAAATGAATACTTACCTATTAGTATTGAAGGTTTTATTTCCTTAACAACTTCAGCTAAGCTTTTGGTCTCCGCATGTTCCTTTGCATAATGCACTTTATGGCCTTCTAATTTACTCTGTGGTCTACTTTTTGTAAGTAAACCATCAATGTCCACCATCCATATTTTATTTCTAGCATCTTGCTCAGATGTACCTTCTGTTTGCATTGCTTGGACACAGAGATTAGCAATGCCAATTGCTGCCTACAAAGTAACAAATATATATCTAGTCAACTGTCATATTCACGGACTTGTAAAATCAAATTTAACAGAAGAGAACTGTAAGCAAAAAACTGTAACTAAGAAAAAGAACATGGGACAAGGTGTGTGATGAGTAACACTCACATAAAGAAAACTTATATAACCTACTGATATGTTTTTTGCAGGGTAATTGAATCATACAGTGCTGACAAACATTAATACAGATTGTATGCACAAGTTATTTCATGGCTACAGCAAAAATATATGAAACAGTGTATTTTGAAAGGGCGTAAATGACTTTTTTCACATTTGATTTTTCTAGGGTTTTATGTTCCTTGAGGATAGAGCTATCAGTTTCTTTTGGAAAGGCATAGTGGGACACGTTAAGGTCACATATTTCAAATGAAAGTACCATATAACGCTAAAAAAAAAAAATTCTAATAAGGCTTCTGGATTGGTTTTTGTTAGCTTTCCATAAGCTAACATTTGGTCACATATACCGTTTTGAAAAACATATTCATACATGATAAATGGCCCAGACGTACATTATTATGTGGGAACAATGATCCACAGTTGCCAGTTGCCTATGATTGTACCAAGAACAACAAACACACAAAAACAAAATACAACTGTTGCTATATGTCACTATTCCTCGTGACACTACCTGTTATATGTTACTAGTATCCTGCAGTCTTGCCAAGTGTGCAGTGTGAGAACATGGAAAGATTTATGCAAACCAAGTTTGTTTTTTCAAAAAAATAGTAAAGAGTATTGTAACAGCCCTAATACCTGAATTTTGAATAGCATTGTACTGTATGAAGTATTTGTAATTAGCTAAAGTTTGGTTGAAAGTGATTTGATATGTTTGTTTTGTAATTTCTTGTAAATCAGTGTATATAGACTTTGTTTTAGGTAAGAAAATTATTCAAAGGCCATTTAATATGTTTAAGAACCGAATGATGCAAGAGAATTTCTTAAATGTTTGTAATTCCATGTATTAATGTAAGTTACGATGTCTACAGGACAATTTTCTACTGTTTGAAAGGATTTCTGTAAATAATTTTGTATTTAAGTATCTATAATTACCATTTCTGATCATTTTGTAATGTTAATTAATTTTGTATTAATTCCGATTGTTTTTAATATGTTAGATTGTTTGAGTGATTGTTAATGATCGAGAAATATCGGGCGGATGCCTTTGAAGAATTCTCGTAATTTCGATAAAGACTATATAAACAGATCGCCTGGACAGAGAAATTCATTCATGCATTCAGTTAGTAAGTCAGTTTAGTTGACAGTATTCAGTGTTACAGAGAGTTTCAATCATTCAGTTGAGTTTGCAACTGTGCATCTCTGTATTGTACCTATACTAGTGAATATCGCTGACTTGTTGATTTGATCACAATAAAACAGACATCTTCAAACATAACCTGTTTGGTGGATTTTTAAATTAATTAATCAGCCATAAATCACCAGAAGAACCCTAACAGTATTCTTAACTAAGTTAATTCTAATTTTTGAGATAAGCTTAAAAATAAACTGGAACACAGTGCAGAATCTTTCAAAACAAAGAATAAAAACAGAAGAAGTTTTGCTCCCAGAAAATTAGCTGTTATGTGAAAAATTAATTATTTGAAAACCTTATCCATCTATATATTAAAACACCAAATAGAAACAATGGAACAGGAAGAAATGCCATGATGAAATGTAAATGTAACAAGGCATCATAAAGTATACCAATCACTTGCCAAAGTTGAAGGTGAGAGGAGTATGGTGACAAAAAACACTAAACAAACACAAAATATTTCACACATTAACATTACTCACAACAACATAAGACAAATCACTTGGCTCTGTTCCCAAAAACGCCCATTATTAGCTCTGCCACACATGATGGGGATAGGATGAGAAAAATAACTTTCAGTGTAATAATGAGTTAATACAGATTAACACCATGTTTATCTACCTCGCCAGCTCCCAAGAACAGGAAAGTGTTGTCTGAGAGCTTGGTGTTGGTGATACGACGAGAAGCAAGTAAACCAGCAACTGCAACACTTGCAGTACCCTGGATATCATCATTGAATGTGCAATACTTGTTGCGGTACTTATCAAGGAAGCGGAATGCATTGTGATTCCCAAAGTCTTCAAACTGGATAAGCACATTCTGGCCATACCGTTTCACAATAGCCTGCATAAATTCTTCAATCAGGTTGTCATAACGATCACCAGTCACACGTTTGTGTCTTAGTCCAATGTACAGATGATCATCAAGTAATTGCTGTGGAAGGGGGGAAAACACATGCTACAATTACTTTTGTTTCTATTTTAGTTTTGTTAGAAAACTCATCTTACAATAACATGAATTACAGTAATAATGTTTCAGGCACAACATCTAATGAATACATATTGTTGGTTGTGAATTTCTACTTTCAGAAACAAACCTAGGAAGGAGGAGGTTTGGAGGAAAAGCAAAAGCTCCACTAATTTTCAAGTAACTGACACTTTAGCATGCAGGTCTCTGAAACTATATATGCATTATAATAAACATGTATAATAGTTTTTTTGTAGTTCATATCTTAGTGGCATTTCCTTACACATCTACTTTTGCATTATGCACAATTTTATGTTTCCTTGTTTGAGTTAAATTATTCAGCAGGTGCATTGATAATTTATTCCAGTACCTGACTTCCTTACCTATTAATGGAAAGTTTGCGACTTTCTTGTGCCCAAAATCAAGTGTTAACTTATGAGCAAATATTACTTCCACATATCACTGTTAATTCTTATTCTGTTACCTAATTTGTTTTTGGGCTGAGTATTGTTGCACTGATAATTAGTGTAAGATGGCATTTTTTTAAAAAAATTTCATTGCAATGGAGCACACGCTCCGGCATATACAGAAGCAGAACAATACAGAATGGTGATGCAACTGCACCTTTGTTCTGGCATAAAAACAAATTCTACATCTTCCTACATATGACAAACAGCTGCAACAATCTGAACCTTAAAAACTTTATTTTAAAAAAAGAAATTAACTAAAATTGTCCTTTTTCTATGTATATTCACACAAGTAGATAAAAATACCTCAGTAGTAACAAGGAATGTCATAAAAGCACTATCATGGCACCAAGTATTGCCCAGGCTGGTTAGACTGATTTATCACTATAGAATCAATAGTCACCCAGTGAGAACCATGAGTACCAAGTTTCACCAAAATCTCGCGAATTTCTAGTACATAAAGCAACCCATCTACAATAAATTTAAGTACATTTTCCTAAAAATAATCTTAATCTTGCAACCAGTGAATGGCAAAGGGGAAAAAAAACCAAAAAGAAAAAAATAGAAAAATAAATTTTAAAAAAACCTCCTGAATAAAAAGAAAAACATGCTCCAAACAAGGATTTGCCAGCTTTACATAAGTATGACCCTATTACTACGAATGATGAAATACCAGATGCATTACACTGTTTCCACGTACATAACTCAACATGTCTCCTTGTGAACTTACTGAAAGAAATAAAACAAAACATTTAAAAAACTGACTTGGTTCTCTTCATTGCGAAGAAAATGAATTTGCAAAAATTTTGGTTTATTGTCTGGCACAGGAAATAAAGATCTGATCTAACGATACATGAGGTGTCCTTTAACATGAAATATTTTGAAATTTCTTCCAACATCACTTGTAATTATTTTTGCCACCAGAACTAAGTTGTTTCAAAACAAGAGCTGAATTTTCAAAATTTGTCTAAAAATCAATTTACATTCTTGGCACACACCTAGCAAGACTCAGACGCTAGAGTCAGGTGATGTATTTAATTTGGGTAAAACAGCTTTTCTAGCTGCACAAATTTCACTAATTGAATATTTTAATAATAATTACAATGTGACTTACAAGCTTTAGCTGTTTCTTTATAAGGCTTTTGTTTGATAAATTACAACCACACTTAGACACAAACAGAATTAACTTTTTATTTGGCATTCATGACAGAGAAAAAGCTAGTATAAATCTTATATTTTATTAATAACATTCTACCAATTATGTAAATGTTTCTGTAAGATTCTGATCAGTGGATAACCGCTTCTTAGTTACACAACGAAATGTAAATCACATCCCACAGCAGAATGTAAAATTTAGACTCAAGTGCCACCTGTCGGAATGAAACATACCTTATCCACCACCTCAATAAAATATGGTGTTAACATAGTTTCAATAGGTGTCTGTGATGAGGTTTACTCAATCATAGGATTTTATACATAAAGATTATGGAAAAGGCCAAGTACTCAGAGTAATTAAAATCTCTTAAAAGAGATACTAAATTGACCATATTAATAACATCAACTGAGTAAATGGAATGATAATAGTACTCTTCCATATAACCCACATTTGATTACCAGTTATACAGGGGGAAAACACACTAACAAGCAGATAAAAACTGGAGCAAAGAGTCACCTGATTATTTGTGCCAACATCAATAGTGATGGGCAGACACTGGTGTGGCTTGATGCCAGCAAGTGCTGTGTACAGAGCAAGCTTGCCTACAGGAATGCCCATCCCACAGGCACCTAGGTCCCCAAGTCCAAGGATACGTTCTCCATCAGTCACAACAATTGCTTTCACATCACTCTCTGGCCTGTAAAATCATCTTTTTCTATTTAGAAGAAATTCTCTTATCTCTTTTGTAATATTATCATCAATATGGCATGTTGACATGAAGAAATATAAATCCACAAGAATATCCATTTTCAATTTAAAAACAGACAAAGAAATCTCTTGCAAGGAGAATCCTAATACAATTATCTTGCAAAAAATCATTCTTAATATGCTTATATCTTAAGGGAGAATACAATATTTACCTAACAAGAAAGGTTCCCTGCATGTCCAATTCTAATTTTAATATCATTAATTTTTTTTACATGAAGAAGTAAAAAAATCAATTTTCTCAATCTGGTAACTCAATTTTCATAAAGTGCATCAAACTCATTTTAAATATTCCCAGCTAAAAATTGAAAGTACCAACAGGAAAAAATTAACTACGTAATAAAACTGTAAAAAAATTCAATATGTACATAAAATGATTTAAAAAATAGTAATTGGAATGTGCACTATTGATGATAGAGGTGACAAAAAAGATAAATTTTGAATTTTTGTGTCTGTCCTTCCTTCAAGCAAAAACTCCGCTGGATTTTAATGAAACTGAACATTGTTGTAAGTCAGTGTATTTTATCCATAGTAGCAACATAGTTATCAACGATACAGACACAAAAACTGTAAATTTTTTAATGTCTCTCCACTCACAATACAATCACTTTTAACAAAAGTGCACATTGTGATAGCTTATTTCATGTGTTAACTTATAGGATACTTTTTATTCTGATAGAATACACAGTTCCTGATGATACAGATTCCAAAACTGTAAACTTTTGTCTGTATGTCTATATACTACACAAAACTAATAAACACTTTTAAACCAAACTTTACAATAGCTTATGTCATCAGCTAACACATAAAATAATTTTAATGTAGATCAGTAATGTAACTTGTGACATTACAGTGGATCAACACATTAACTAGATAGTAACTTCACGGATTGTTGGATAGTTCATGTACTGGCAATGAGGAGCACTGTTTCGATAGAACACCACAGATATAACAAAGCTGAACATACAACAGTTGGGACAACTGGATCAGTGAGTGAAGATATGATATGTTAAACAGTGAAGTGAGCTGGCAAATGGATATATTACAAACCAACATAACCAGGCTATCATTTCAGTTTGTATTAAGCCGACACATTTCGGACATTTTTAGTAATACAAACCACCAGTTAAGTGTCAGGTAACCAAGAATAAGAGACAGCACAATGTAAGAAATCAGTGACTGTTGTAGTGTCCAGTACAGACAGAATTGTGTTATTTTCATTAACTTTTCCTACTTTTATAGATAACTTCTTTTATTCAGTTAGATATATTTTGTGAAAGACTGGCTGTAATAGTAAAGTGTGGTATCATTTAAGCTTGAGTAGATCTTTATATATTAAACATTGCTGTTATACATTCGTAGCATAAAATCATGCAATATGAACCAATTAAGCTTTGGTGAACTACCAATCATGGTGACTGAATCAATTAGATTATGAAGTCTCGATGCCTATCCAAAATTAGGTATATTAAAATGTCATTTTGCAAGTTATTAATGATGCAGAGGTCAAAATTATAAATTTTGGAATTTCTGCCTGTCTGTTCACACCTCACAAAAAACAGAATTAAATGAAGCTGCACATTTTGATACTTTATGTCATCAGCTAACATACACGATACTTTTAACTGTAGCATAATTTAGCAATAGTAGCATATTTCATACTCAATACAGAGGGCAAAATCACAAATTTTGGAACTTGTGTGTGTGTGTGTGTGTGTGTGTGTGTGTGTGTGTGTGTGTGTGTGCGCGCGCGTGTGTGTGTACACCAAGCAAAATCAACCATTTGAATGAAACTGTACATGGTGATCGGTTATATTACATTTCGATGTGACATTAACATCATCATCATTATCGTTGGGGACCATCTCCAGTTTCCCGGGTGTGGTTTACGAGCCTTGGTTATTATATACGATTGTTTTCCACCTTTTCCTGTCCAGAAAGGTTTCTCTATCTGTGATGTACTCCCAATTCCAGCCTCTTCTCTCTACGCCCTCCTTCAGTTGGTCTGTCCATCTTCTTCTTGGTCTTCCCACTGGTCTTTTGCCCAGTATCCTTTTTTCCAAATAAGTTTTTGGCAGTCTTTTACTAGTCATTCTCTTCACATGCCCAAACCATCGAAGTCTTGATGACCTAAGTCTCTCTTCCATGGATTCCCTTAACTCTAGGTTTGATCTAATTTCATCATTCTTTATGCGGTCAAGTCTAGTTTTCTGGAGGGCCGTTCTAAGAAACTTCATTTCACATGCTTGGATCTTGCTAAGGTCCCTTGATGTTAGTGTGCATGTTTCCAAAGCATATGTGAGAATAGGAATGAGATATGATTTGTACAAGACATTAACATATCAAGAAATTTTAAAAAAAGCATCTAGTAATTTAATTGCCCTTTTTAAAAAAATCAATTTAATATTGCCTGCCATGAGTCTTCTTGCAGTCAAAATTTTTATAATTATTTAATATAAAGAAGACCAGTAGTGCGCAACCAAAAGTTATTTTTTGGCCGAAGCCAAAGGTTCAGAAATATATATTATCTGCTTAACGTCTCTCTAACAGTGAGGTCTTTAGAGACGGGAAAGTATGGGGGGCAAGGAATTCGGCCATGGCCTTTTGAAGGAAGCATCCCGGCATTTGCCTGGAGTGATTTGGGAAACCATGGAAAACCCAAATCTGGATGCCCGGACGGGGATTCGAACCGCCGCCCACCCGAATGTGAGGCCAGAACGCTAGCCGTTACACCACCACGCTCGGTCAAAAATAATTATATATCTTAGAACACTAACATTAACCCTGTGGTGCATAGCGTCCACTACAGTGGACACTTTTTATTGGCTGCCGCAATGCCTCACGTGACTCTGTTTTAAAGAGTCTAATGCATGCAGTCCACAGCAGTGGACACAGTGAATGAGGTGCTGTCATCAGGTAGCGTCTGTGATGACTACTAGCGCTATAGTTTGCCTCTGAACATAGTAAGGCGTCAAGATGGCGGGTGTAAGTAAGCACCGGACGGCACTGTCTAGCATTCCAGAGAAATGCTTCTATGAACGATCAGCAAGAGTGGTGAGTAAAATCACAATGTTTCTGTAGGAGTTTTGTCATATAATTATGTAAGTTTTAGTGTTGTAAATATTTTTTTATGACCAGTACAAGACAAAATTCATCCGTCCACTAGAGTTTACTATGAGTACAGTATCGAACATTGTAACCCTTTAGCGAATGTAATATATGCTCTTCTGTGGACGATTACATTTTTAAAATTAATTTAATGCTGATTACATGTTTTACATTTGTTTTAAATGATTTTTATAATTACTTATTTCTTCACTTGTATTTCAGGAGGTGATTGAAGATCTTGCATCTGATTCAGAATGCACACTCGCAGATGACAGTGAAGATAATGAGAAGGAGCTTTACATGTACTATGTCCAAAAGTGTTACTTGAAATCAGTAGCTCTGACTCAGAGGAAGAAGCCTCTAGTATAGAAGCTACTGAAGATCAAGTGCATACAAAGAAACTGAAGAACTCTGAAACTGTTTGGAAGAGTACAGTTGATCGGTGGATCAAGAAAGAAAGAAAAGTAATAAGCATTCCAAGAACCTTTGCTGTTAATTTTTATAACTGCCACATGGGACGTGTTGATCTCATGGAGCAATGCTTGGCATTGTACCCATATCATCTTAGAAATAAATGTTGGAACATCCGTATGTTTTTATTTTTTTCTGTTTTTTTTTATTTTATGGATGTAGCAGTTGTGAACTGCTGGCTTCTATACAGAAGGAAAGGAAATGTTACTCGGCTCTTCAATTTCAAGGCATGTATAGCAAGAAGCCTCATTAACCTTGGAGTACATAAACACACACCTGGGAAGAGAGGAAGGCCATCAATAACGCCACCACCAAAGAAATATAGAAGAGTTTGTAAAGCAGCAGAAGAAGTCCGATACCATGATGGGAATCATTGGCCAAAACTTGATGATAAAAAAAATGCTGCAAGTTGTCATGATGTAGCATGAAAGAAAAAACAAAATATATTTGTATGAAATGTAAGGAACCACTGTGTCCTAATTGTTTTGCCAACTTCCATATGAAAAAATGAAAATAAATTTAATCTGCTATAAAGACCCGGGTGCATGGAGTCCACTCTAATGGACATCATTGTAACTTATTTGTAAAAATAAAAAATTATAAAATTGTAAAATTTTTCTTAGAAGACATCATTATTTACTAATCTAAACCATTTATCATCACATATTCCCACTCCTTAATAATTCATGCATCACAGGGTTAAGTATATATGACATACAAAAACTGAACTGTTATTTTTTTATATGTGGTATTTTTTATATAAATTGCATCTATACAATAAGTATAAACAAAGTTTTTAATATTTATTTTTTAGAATAAAATAAAACAGTAAAATAGTACCAACCAGGTTATGGGCAATGCAATTTAGCAAATATAAATGCAGTTATTTTTGTTTAGCAATAATAAATAGAAACTATAAACTTTAACAGTAACAGCCCGAATTAAATCAGAATAATTTGTCTCGTGGATTAAATAAATAATTAATTTTTGGAGATTTAGCTTTGGTAAATCAAATACATGCTAGCTTAAGTATAGTAATACCATCGTTTTTTTAACAATAAAAACAAGTTTCAATCTTCTTACCTAACATAAATAATTCTAGCATTTAAAATATGATATTCTGCTGTCTAAATTAGTCTCGCATACTAAATTTTCAATTAAAGCTGAATCAATACCAATATTTTTAAAGTAGTTTCACGTATATAGATTAATTAAAAATGTACTAAATATAACCAAAACAAAAAGTACATTGGCACTAATAAAATAAGATTTAATCGCTCCAAATGACCAGTTTTATTTGTTACTGTCAGTGCACAGTTTTGACCTAGAAATGCCAAAATTTCAGTCTTCGTATTTACAATTTTGTCGCTAGTCAAACACTTAATTTTAAACCGTGTATTGATTAGAGTGGCAATCAACAACCGCAAGGTTTTTCTTGCGAAAGCAGATCTCCTGTTAACAGAACCCACCTAAGTGGCTTTTGAGCAGTATTATATGATTAGCCTTCATCCTTCTGAGCAAGTTTTGAGTTTAAGGTGTCAATCAACGATATAATTAATGATGAATTGCTAGAAATATAAGTTGTTGCTTGATAAATACACTTCAGCACAGTTATAAAATTGTTCGTTTGTATCCATTCTTCTGCAGTTTGAATTTATATTCCACCATGTTCTAACATATACATATTTACTGCATTTTTCTGTTCTATTAATTAAGATATCAAGTGGCTTGTTCACTCTTCTTACGTTTTACAACACCAATACAATTATAGCAATATTTTTTAAAAATTACAGCATGAATCATGAGCTGTAGAGTGTGAGCAACAAAACCAATAAAAACGAAGTTTCCACAGTGCATGGTTGCATTCATATTTGTAGCATTATTACTTATACCAATATGGCTATTGTATTGTATTTGGTAACAGTTTCAGTGATTTTTTGTGCACTATATTGCCCTGTATGATCTTCTTGCAACACACTAACAGCCAGTTTAATTTTTTTTCTTTTGGAACCTTTGGAAACGCCATGTGCCGTGACACTTAAAAACGTGTTTGCTTGATCACTTCATATGTTCGTGGTAAAACTGATCCATTCAGCCTTTTTCTAAAAGCAATGCAACTTTACCTTTTACTTTTTTGTACGTAGCTGGCATTAAAGACTTTCTAAAATATTTATCTCGCTTTTGTCTGTACTTGGGTCGAGTTTGAGGATCAGTAAAATTAAGTCTGGGAAGTGCTTCTCCTTCAACGAGGTTGCACAGAAACATGTTTACAATGATCAGGTCCATACGTAATACATTAATCTGCAAGGAAATCGGATGATTATTGGGCCATGGTGGCGCTACTTTTTTTCTACGATATCGTGTAAAGTAGACTGTTAAACTTCCTTTTTAAAATCTGGGGTGCATAAAAGATCTCCGATTTAAAAAAAAATAATCAGGCTTTGGTATTAAACACTAGTTTTACAATAGACTTCCCACTGATTTTATGATGTTTTCCAAATGGTTATTTATCTTTGCTATCATCTGTTGGTGTGCTACGTTGATGGTATTCGTAAAAGTTGGTTCATTTTCGGCGGCTGGATGTAAAACTTCGGCTTGGGCCAAACATTCGGTTGAATTTGGCCAAAGCCGAATGTGCAGCCGAAGGTGCTTTTTTTGGCCAAAGGTGGCCGGAGCCAAACCTTTGGTCGGACTCTAAAGACCAGTAAATCACATGAGCTGTATTGACATTGGTACAGACACAATTATACATAACAATTTACAGCCTAATTTTAGTTGAATTTTTTTCTTGATGATACTGAATCACTCCATTGTTAGTATTCCTTATTAAACAATTAATGATGAAAAATCATGATATATTGAAAAAGGCACCTGTAATAATTGAATTAGTATTCAAATAAAATTTTGGATAATGGTGACAATGAAACTACCATTAAGCGCTGAAAATAATATAGAATAGGTAAAATACCAGTCAGTTAGCATACATGAAGGCAGGTTAAACACAAGAAACACAAGAGAAAACAAACAACAAACCACTTCACACTACTTCAGTTGATAATATTAATTATATACAAGGTGAGGCATATGGCAGGGGGAAGATATGTACACATTGGGATCTACTACATGAATGCCCCAAATATGAAACGAGGGAAGAGTGGGGATTGCACCGGTGGTGGAGCAAGTTGACCAACAATAATATCTGTGACGAAATGAGGAGTCTCCATGCACATAATATCTGTGACAATCAGTTGAGTAAAATAAAAATTATAATTACTGTTGTAAATGATATAAAGGTGCTATGAAGCAGATATATCAAACATTTGGATAAGAGAATAACCACAGCAACTTACCAAAGTAGAAGAATGCTGTGGCATGGACACATCGAACTATGAAATTGTCGAGCTCATATCCCTTCTTCAACAATAGAATAAGGCAGTTACCTGATAGAAGCTAACTGAACATGCAGAACATCGGCCAGCAACTCATGGTGGGGGAAAATCATATGGCACAAAATGTGGATGGGAGTTGAAAGGTGTAAACCAGAAAATTATGAACCAAATTGTGGAAAACAGTCATGGAAATAGTCTTGGAAATGTCCATAAGTAATATATATATTTTACACACTACAAATAGTTAGCTCTGATGAGTGGTGGCTCCATGGGAAAACACAGAGTGTATGGGAAATGGGCCGAAAAGAAGGAAGATTACTGGCACTGCCTTAAATTAAGACCTGGCAGCTGACTGGTGCTCAATTTATATTGATAAGCCAATTCTCACCTTCTGAGTTCAGAGATGCTATTTTTGTCTGAGAGGACTCTAATGATATGGACAGTAAAGCCAAGAATTGAAATTGTTGGTATCATGTGTGGTGGGTGGCATGACAAGATACTGGGTGGACCATTCAGTGTCACATAATGCCACCCCAGATCATATCAACAGTTTCAATGCTTGCTTCACTGTCCATGACATAAGAGTCCTCTCAAACAAAAGTACGAGGGGTGATAAGAAACGAAGGTTATAAACCCTGCAGTGAAATGTGTACAATTTATTTCACACAACCAATACAGCCACCTGATAGTATATACATTAGGTGTCGAGGACTGGGCAGAACGAAGTAGACTATCCCTGGTCCAAGACACAAAACTGCCCCATTCGTTCAACATCAGAGCTTTTTGGAAGGGCTATAACCCTGATATCTCTTTTGCTAGTTCACTGCTCTCTGACTATTGTGTTAAAATGGTACACCAGCCTATACCAAAATCTCAACATCACCCGATTGGGCTGAAAGGTTTTGACACAATAAAAATACAGGAGATCATTATCAGAAGACATTTTAATTTTAAAAAAGCCTACTGAAAAGAAGACCTACATTCAGCTATTGGGGAACTTCCAGCCATCCCTCAGAATTATGAGCTGCCCCTTGACATGGTGAAGTATAACACATTTGTTGTTAACTGTAACTAGTGTCGTGCAAATAGCCGTCTACTTATGCTTGAACTCGCTCTGTTATTCCTATGACCGGTCCTCTTTACTCAGGCAAGCTGTAACCATGAGCTTCCCCAGGATCGGTGGTCAAACAAATGTTTGGTGGACAAACGAAGGCACAGCAGGCAAAGGAAGCCTCGGAAATGCAGGAATAGTGCAACAGAGATGGTACATCATGGAAATCTGGACAAGATTGTACTTAAGGGGCATTCTCAAATCTACAGTATATCAATGATTACACCCAATTTTGTGAATCTTCTATCAACTGAATCACCGTAGACATGAAGTGGAATGTATATGTGTTTGATAAATATATGTAGTGGAAGTATTACAAATTGAAAGATCAGAACACAGTTGAACCAAAACGATAACATAAATAAGTTACCTGTAGTTACTGACATATATAAAGTATATCCTGAATCTACAATTAATGGATTATGATTTATATGGATGTTTCGAATATATTTGATGTTATGTTAGGATTTGTAGCTACGAATGCACAAAATTGAACTCACTTCAATGACAAAACTAATTTCACCATAATAAGCGAGTGTTAATAAACCAAAAAATCAATCACATATTCAGAGAAAGATTGTTCCACTTTTTATGAAATGCTGAACATCACCAGTGAAATGTTGAAATGTGGTGCAATCTGCCGATTTTTACTTTTTCATTAACATAGTCATGCCTGATCTTCAAATATCTGAATTTTCCAAAAGCAAACAAATGCAATCTTACAAAGTGATATAACAGCAAGTAGTAAATAAGAAGAAGAATACATATACTCTCCACTCTTTAATTTTTCAGTAACTTCATTCTTCGGTTTAGTGATTCTAAGACTGTGATGCAGTTCGTGGCTGTTCCGAATGTACTGGCCGAGTACCAACATCACTTTGTCACCACACAGCAAACAAATAACAGACTTATCCTCATGGATAACAGACCGAGCTCGAGCTCATGTCCAGGCTCGGTCCTTTGCACTGTATTTCTGGCATTTGGCCAGAAGTGGTTGCACTGGCAGCGACAAACTGAGCGAGCCTAGACAGCATTTACATGACTAACTTTAACCAGGCCCGCCGTAAGCGGACATGCAAGGTGTAAGCGGGCCTGCATCGCACGCGGTCCATTGTCGCCACCAGGACAGTAGTGGAGCTAAAAAAAAAGTTCGCCATTAAATTACAATTAGTCAGTGCCGGATCTAGGGGGCAGAAAATTTTTATGTAGCGGCGGCCTTTTTTTTTTAGCTCCACTAGTACTTCAGGTGGCAACACTTGGGGTGGCAACACTTGGGGTGGCAACAATGGGGTTACATCTCACAGTTTTTTGCCCCTGTTCGGAAAATTCCTATATCCACCACTGGCTGTAGTTCAATAGGAGGCGGCATAATAGGTATTGCACAAGGCTGTTCATACATTTAGCGGTGGGCCTGACTGTAACCATGGATGAACTACTTGTTATAATCTGACACTTATTGGAGTTTATGGAAGGTTCATAAGACAGTCGCCAATTTGTTTAAATTCATGCACTGCAACATATAATGGTCAGAAATGCTGTATAAAAATAAAAAGTCACTGCTGGATATCACTTAACATATTCTTCAAAAGTTAATTGAATTTAAACTGGTATCGGATCACAAGAGCATTTCCAAAAATGGCATCTGTATTTGAAGATTGCAAGTAATCACAATCAAATTCACATACACGCATTGTTTTTGTGTAAATTTACAAAATCCCCCAAATTTTAATAAAATCATAATAAAGTTTAGCTTATCTCAGAATTTACTAAGTCCATCAGTTGATCAACTGTAAAAGATTTCTAAGTTCAGCTTGACCAAAATATATTACATCTCCAAAACAGCTACATGATAAAAAATTTAGTTCTGCTAATGTCCGAACTGTGACAATGACCAATGTGGAGTGTCTCCTGATAGAATGTTGCAGAAAGACAATGATGGCCACTTACAGTCTGCGACTGAGAACACAATAATCATAGAAATCTTAATCCCTATTCTAATTACAATATTCCTGAAACTCTAGCATTCTGTAGAATAGGTTATTGTGTGAAATGTTATGCCAACTTTAATCTTAAATTGTTTTATTTAGCTATTAATAATTTCTGAAAGTTAAGTTGTTAAATTTAGTTTTTTTTTGTCTACCTTTTTAAAAATATGAAGTGCATTCAAGTTCTAAGGCCTCAGATTTTTTTGTGCAGACCAGAAAGAAATAGAAACATGTCCATTGTTTAAAAATGAGCATGCTCTCGTTGTCAATACGTGACAGAGATGGCAGCACTGTATGACAGATGGAACCTTAGCGGCAGCGTCGATAATGAGAACTGTTTTAGATGCTTAAAATGGCAATGTTTTCCTTACTTGAATACCGTGCAATCATTCATTTTCTGAATTTGCACGGTGTGACACGAATTGAAATTCATCGACAATTGAAGGAGACATGTAGTGATGGAGTTATAGATGTGTCAAAAGTGCGTGCGACAGTTTAATGAAGGCAGAACATTGTGTGACAACAAACCAAAACAACCTCGGCCTCACACAAGCCGGTTTGACGACATGATCAAGCAAGTGGAAAGACTTGTTTTGGGGGATCGCCAAATGACTGTTGAACAGATCACCTCCAGTGTTAGCATTTCTGTGGGTTCTGTGCACACAATCCAGCATGACAACCTGAAAATGCGAAAAGTGTCCTCCAGATGGGTGCCACGAATGCTGACGGACGAGCAGAAGGCTGCTCGTGTGGCATATTGCCAAGTAATGTTACCGCGCAACAAAGGCATGAATGGACTTTCTTTTCATCAATTGTGATAATGGATGCCATTTTTCAACCCAGAAACCAAGCGCCAGTGAGCTCAATAGAAGCACACAGATTCATCACCACCAAAAAAATTTCGGGTAACCGCCAGTGTTGAAAAAATGATGGTGGCTATGTTATGGGACAGTGAGGGGATAATCCTTACCCATTGCATTCCAAAGGGCACTATGGTGACAGGTGCATCCTACGAAAATGTTTTGAAGAACAAGTTCCTTTCTGCACTGCAACAAAAACGTCCGGGAAAGGCTGTGTGTGTCTGTGTATGCTGTTTCACCAAGACGACGCACCCGCACATCGGGCTAATGTTACGCAACAGTTTCTTCGTAAAAACAACTTTGAAGTGATTTATCACGCTCCCTACTCACCTGACCTGGCTTCTAGTGACTTTTGGCTGTTTCCAACAATGAAAGACACTCTCCGTGACCACACATTCACCAGCCATGCTGCTATTGCTTCAGCGATTTTCGAGTGGTCAAAACATATTCCTAAAGAAGCCTTCGCTGTGGCCATGGAATCATGGCATCGAGGTTGTGAAAAATGTGTAGGTCTGCAGGGAGATTACATTGAGAAGTTACACCACTTTTATAGTTTTCGGGAGAGTAGTTAGTTAGAAAAAAAATCGGAGACCTTAGAACTTAAATGCACCTCATATTTGGTCCTTACAAATATTTTTATGTGACAGGATTCCTTTTAATTTACTCTTTAATTTGACATGTTTCAGCTCCATAGCATTTTTATTCAGGTGTAATTTTTCGTTTTCCGCTATCATGCTTCATTTTTAACTTTGTTTTTGTCCACACGGTACACAACTAAATTTCAGCAATTTATCTCTCACTTATTTTATTACGACTTAAAATGAAACTTATGCTATTCTTCTCTGAATTGCTTGCTCTACCTTCTGGTAAGTATCCTAATTTTAGCTAACATCTGGTTTTTATTCATGTTTTAGCACATGTCAATGATATCACTAACGAGCTCTGATACTAAATCCTGTTTGTCACCATTTAATTGAAATTTTAGCTCCAAAATTCAACCCTTAAAGGGCAAAAATATATATATATTTTTTTCTAAAACATGTTTTTTTCCCACGAACCATTGATCTCCCTTGATACATAACTGAAATCGATAAACAAGGTAGTATTTTAAGGAATAAGATCTTTGTTTTGGTTACATCATATTTCAAGAAAGGAATTTATCGGAATTCGATCCTTAAAGGTCAAAAGTATTAATATTTATACAGAGCGTTTTGTTCTGTAATGAGCCATTTATCTCCCTTCAAATCTAACTGATATAGGTAAAGGAGGTATTATTTTATAGATGAATGACTCCACTGTGGTCACAACATAATTTGAGATCAGAATGTTTTAGAATTCACCCTTAAAGGGCAAAAGTATCATTACTTCCATAACATATTTTTTTGGCATGAGCTATTTATTCTCCCTTGATATCTAACTGAAATTGAGAAATGAGGTATTATTTTAGGGATTAAGGTTTCCGTGTTGTTGGCATCATATTTTAAGACAGGATTTTTTTCAGAATTCAACCCATCAAGGGCAAATTAAGTATCTTTATTTCCATAGTGTATTTTTTTGTCATGAGCCATTTATTTTCCTTGATACCTAACCGGAATAGATAAATGAGGTCTCATTTTAAAGATTAATGTCTCTACTTTGGCCACATCATATCTTAAGAAAGGAATTTTTCGGAATTTGACCCGTAAAGAGCAAAAGCAAAATTATTTCCATAATGTGTTTTTTTTTGTTACAAGCCATTTATCACCCTTGATCAAAATTGATAAATGAGTTATGATTTAAAAGCTTATGTCTCCACTCAGGCAATATTATAAATTAAGAATGATTTTTTTTCAGAATTTGACCCTTCAAGGACAAAAATAACTGAAAAGTCCTGTGTAAGAGACAGTTCAGAGCCAAGATGCTAGATAGCAACATCACATATCCCAGATAAATTAATAAACTGCTTCACTAGCATTGACTTTTGATATGTACCTATTGCACTATACAAATAAACAATTGATACATATGAGGCGATTCTTCTTTCATCCTATTACAAACCACCAACCTTACTATTCATCGTATTAGACTTTCACATGGGTCATCCAGTATTAAATGAGGATTTCAAAAGATTTGTTTTTCTTGATGTCTCTGTGGATGTCAATCCAGTGCAGAAGAACAATATCTATGCGAGAGGGTTCATACCAGGGAAGATCAGTCCAGTACATTCAAACATTAAATTTGTAATCAATCAGTTCTTGTGCAGTTGGGATGGATGCAAATTATTCCCACAATAAACGTCACTTATTTATCTGCAGTCACACTAACCACGATAAAGTAAAGGAATATGGTGACTCTCAGGTGGGAGCAACAATTAAGAATGTGTAGTTGTTGTACTGATGTTAATTGTAATGTTTTAATTTTTTTTTAAATTTTTAACTGCAATGGAGCACAGGCTACGGTGGCAATTTCCCTACACACCCATCTTCCCCCTATCCTGCACCTACCTACATTTGCCCTCTACAAATTTTATCTTTAAATTCTTTCAAAGTTTTCGGTAAATTATTCATCATTTCTCTTGGTAACACATTCCAATCCCTGACACCCTTACCTAAAAAAGAGAATCTTCCTACACCCTTGTGCCTGAAATCGAGTGCCAGCTTGTGGTCATGGTCATCTTTTCCCTTCCATGCACTACTTTTCATACCTATGTTGCTGGGTTGTATGAAGGAATTCATCATTTTGATATTGGCTGAGCAATCAATGGATTTTAGAACAAACATAACTACACCGGTATTCAGCTAACCTAAACCACTCATTCTTTATGCTTATGTAAGGTTTTTTTTTTCTGAAAACAATGTTCCAGGCACAGCAGTAGCATTTGAAACTTAATTGTCTTTGACACAATATGTTACAGCTATGGATTTTGAACTACACAACAGATTTGAATATAACTGCCAGTATGCCTAAAAGCATTAAAGCACCACCACACTTGATCGAGAAGATACAAAGGACCCAGATTCAAGTCATGGGCCCTGAGTACAGGCCAACCTGATTGCAGGTTCAGGCAGTTTTCCAAAATCATCTAGGAAAATGTTGGGATGTCTCCACTCACTGGCTCATAAACTACAAATTTCATAAACAACTATGGACTGTCACATAGAACACAAGTAACACATTTCACGGACAGATCGTAAACATAATCATCCCCCCCCCCCCCATCAAAACTATAACAATTTTACAACCTGTCAGTAATTGTAAACTTGCTTTGAAAATAAGCATAGCCTCTAGAAGCGGAAGTACTGAAAGAGAGATGGAAACATTTTGAATATGATGATGAATGAATAGATTTGAAGTTACAGCCCTTATGATCATTTTGTTTCTAGAGTGTTTTATCCACTTTCTCCAAATTAGTAAAGTGGGTAATTTAAAGACATTTTATCTGGACTTGTAAAATATCATACTGTAAACACATAAAACTTTAAATGAGTGGATTAAGCAATGTTGGGAACTGCAGCTTCAGTGGTTGAGTACGTACAAACACTGTTTGGGATTAGGCTTTGTGTGGTAGTATATCATTTGTAATACACACAAATATTAAAATAATTAAGCACAGTATTCAACCAGTTACAAGATAATTGTGCAGAAACTTTTCATGGTGCTGTATATTCTGTAACTATGCTAACCAATGGGCTGAGTAGTATAAACCTCAACATACTGACTTTTCATACGGAAGATTGGGGTTTGAATCTATGTGATTGTAATTTTCTTTCAGTTTTTTAAAATACTAGCTGATGCCCACGACTTCGTTCGTGTTTGTAAAGAATTTAATTGACAGCTACAGACAGGTAACCACCATAATGCATGATGGGAGACTCGAGGCTACTACCACACACAAACACCAGTGAACTGCGCTGTATACTTTTGGCTAAAAAGTGATACATAGGGACACACACATCTTTGGTTGAAATGTGAAAGTGCCCCAGGTCGACCACATTCAACCACCATATCTCCCATACCTCCATAGCTACCGATATCTAACCACCATAGTGCACCATGAAAGACTTGATCTACTACCACACACAAACACCAGTGATCTGTGGTATGCAGTTGTGGCAGCAAAGTGAAATATACGGACACATATTCCTTTGGTCGAAATATGAAAATACTCTTGATCGTCCACTTTCAGCCACCATATCTCCCACAGATATAAAAAATTGGCCAACATTGTGCATGATCGGTGAACGTATGCTAATATCACACACAAACACCAGTGATCTGCGCTGGATACTTTTGGCTAAACATTGATACATACGGACTCACACGTCTTTGGTAGAAATATGGAAGTGCCACAGGTCGACCACTTCCAACCATCATATCTCCCACACCTCCATAGTTACTGACATCTAACCACCATAGTGCATGATGGGAGATTTGATGCTATTACCACACACCAACACCAATTGTCTATCCTATGTAGTTGTGACAGGAAAAAGAAGTATAAGGAGACACAAGCCTTTAGAAATATGAAAATGCCCTGCATCGACCACTTTTAACCTTCATATCTCCCCCACAGCTATCGGCATTCAGCCAATGTTGTGCACGATAGGAAACTCCATGCCACTTCCACACACAAACACCAGTGATCTGTGCTAGGCTGAAAAGTGAAATATAGGAAAACACATGTATAGCCAATGTGGAGTGTGAAAAATTTTCAGAGGTTGGAATGTCAATGCTGGAAATGCACTTGATAAATATTTTTTCCTGTTCTTGGACTCATTTTATTGACACAAAACAAAATTCTAGCCAAGTCACAACTAAAAATTTACAGCACTTTGAAGACCTCCTTTAAAAGAGATGGGTTAAGAAATTCAAAAAGAGGGATAAGAATCATCGGTGAAATTTCACAAAATATATTACACACAGAGAAATATCCAGTTTTGATGAAACATTAGCAGAAATATCAATTTTAAACTCAGCAACTGATACCGAATTATGAGAAAAATTACTTCTTATTACAGATCAGACAGGTAAGTCACATTATGAATTTTGAATTTTTTAAATAAAAGAAAATTGTGGTTTGAAGTATGTCACATTTTCAGCTTATAACTGACAGTTGATTAACTGAACTCTGGCTGAGCCACGCAATCATATATGGTGCAGTATGCAATGACACTACCTTGACATGTACTGTCTCCAGTATCAGTTTGCAACAGGAAAGTGAAATATGTGGAGCAATATTGCAGAAGGCAACTGACAAACTCTAATAGAAATATAAAAATGTCATCAAAGTATGGGAAGATTTCAACTTATTTGTTCAATGGCTTCTTCAAAAACTGCTTCAAACATTATGTCAGAAAAGAGAAGTTTCTCATTGACTCCTTGGAAGTACAAACATAGACTGGAATGTTTGACAAAATTTTTCACCATGACAGGAAAATACCTATTAACACTTTAAAACAATTCCACCTAAGTGTACTCCCTTGATGCAGACCTACAACATATACTTTTAAATAAGCACTTACAAAACTGCACTTATTTAACACAAATGAGAAATTATTTCTTGTAAAAATTTCAGTTATATATAATCAATAGTGCAACATTCCCAATCTCTACTCTTTTTCTATTTTAAAAAGAAATGATCTGTTTCACTATGGTTCCAGGCTTTCCAATTATTGAGAGATCTTTAAGAATATCAATGAGGTTTGTTTTCCAATGAGCAAAACAAGTTGTAGTTGCAAACAAACTTTGTCATCAAATTGCCAAATCGTCTATCGTATTCAATGTTTCTATGATAACTAGCTGTAAATAATTCAAATATGTATAAATAAATCAACTTCAAAGAAAATAATTCCAGAAAAAAAAATTGGTACCAATAAATATGAAAAAGGTTGAAATAAATTATTAAAACAGGGTGGCCACAAAAGAATGATTTCAAAATTCCCTGATATTTCCAGGTTTTCCAGTGAAGTTTGTCATACTTTTCCCTGATTTAGAAATTTTATTCACATAATTAAAATATTTTAAGATTTGATTACTTTAAAATTGTTAAATCTGGTACAAAAATTAAAAAAGACATATTTAAACATGTTTATTTGAATATCATAATTTAATTCATTTTTAGTACATTTCCATAGTTGGTATTTTATAACTAATTCAATAATCTTATGAAAAATACTTTACAGTTAGTAAAATACAATCAAGCAAATGACTAGCATAAACTAGAACAAATAAAACTTTTAATATTTTGTATATAAAAATCATTGAAGATTTTTAAATTGATCATCAATAACTTGAATCTCAGCTAGAAGTTTAGCTTTTTTTATGCCAAATCTTTTTTTTTCATTAGCTACACGTTTTCTTTTCAAATCTTCTGATTCAGTTATTTTAGCTTCTTTTCTTCGACGTTCAATTTCTTCAGACAATTTTGAACGCGAGTTACGATAAGAATGAACTAAAGATTTTGGAACATCAAGAGTTGCAACATCCCCATTTGTTTCACTTAAGATAGAGTCGTATACTAACCGCTGAGCAATTAAAGTTTCATTTTTCATATTCTCAACTAAGCATTCAGAATTGACTGAAAAACCTCTCTCAATATAAGCATTGCCATGAGATAAAACCATGACTATCTTTAACAGTTTTACTATTGACTGTGGATTGGCGTGTGTAAGAATTAATTCATTCCAAAAATGATCTAGGCGTTTACTTCCTTGTGAATAATTTTTAAGAATTTGTAATGCTGAAGGTTGAGAACATAAATTGTTGAAATCTCGACTAATTTCATCAGCCTCAATACCACTGATCCAATTATTTTCATTCAAAATAGTGAGTAAGCTTTTCAATCTCCTACTTCTGACTTCAGGAAAATGTGCAATACTAGGATCAAAACAAGAGACTGCTTTGGTAAGTTTATAAAGCAAGGGCGATTGTGTCAACAATTTTCTTGTAAAAGCTTTCAAAGCAGACGCGGCATCTTTTCGGAACTGTAAAATCATGAGATCAGTGATATTTTTATTTTTAAATCCTTTGATAACTTTTTTAGTACCAAATCCTAAGTCAATTTGACTGTACAAAATCAAATTGTTTTCATCACTTAAGTCTATGCTTGATAATGAGTCAACAGACTTCAGTACATCTGCTTTGATAAACCTTTGCATTATATTTTGGAGAACTGTCACTAAAGAGCTGTGTAGAAATGGTGTCATAGGAGCATCAGTTTGATATTCTTGTAAGAATGGTTGCGATTCAGCTGCTAATGACCGAAAAAATTCTAGTTTTGCTGTCAGAAAAGGATCTGAAAGAGCCTCTGTTACAATTTTGTAACTGGCACTAGTTGGTTCTTTTTTATCATGCCGTAAACCCTCCACCATTTTTTTAAGATTTGGAATAATTTCAATAGCACGAGCAGCAACACTATCATTTTCTATCCAACGAACTGCACAAAATTTTTTAGGATAAAGAGTCGATCCTGAATACTCTGTTAATTGAGGACGGCGAGTTGGTACGTCTTTAAACAGATAGTAAATTGACCTTAAAAACGGAACAATATTCCAGTTAGTGGCCTCAATTCCACATTTAAATCCGCCATGCATGTTATGAAGACCACAACTACCCATATCAAGTATCAACGGATCACTGATTTCTTTAGTTTTCTGTACAGTAGTTCAGCTTTCAATTCTCTGAAAAATGTATGATTAACATTTGGTCCATCCATTGAGATTTGTAAAATTTTGTTAAGACTAATAATAGGTTGAAGCATTTCCTTGAATGACAGAAGAAGATCTGAAGCTCTTGTGCGACGAAGAAAAGCAGATGTTAAGTATCGTGTACATACTTCATTCTTTTCAGTACTCCAAAACCTGATATTTAAATCCATTTGAGTTTCTTGACAAACTTTGTTGAGTGACTCATCAAATCCTATTACAAAATGATTACAAGAAGTTATGGAGTCCATCAGTCTACTTTTATAATAAGGAGCAATCCCATGAAGAATTGAGTAGGCAATTTTAGTTCGCTGCAATTCCATTCCTCTTGCTATTTGACTATCGTTGAACATTTTCTTAAATAATTGTACATCACTTCCAGCTGAGCGCATTGACTTGTGAGTCATCAGTGTCTGAATACACCAAAGTATTTCTGCACGGCTGACTTCTTGCTTGATGAGAAAGGAGCTAAGAGTATTTTGTGATGTCGGAATTTGCTGTTCTTTTTCGCATGTCTTTATTGGATTAGAAATAATCAATTTCTCAGACAAACCATGTATAGTTGTCTCGGTACTACTTTGTTGTGGCTGAGTTAAAAACCTTTGAAGAGGGTAGACAGTTTTGCAATTTTTAAGTTTGCTAATATGTTTCAGTCCTTTAGCATGACTTCTGATAGCTGTTTTACCCATATTACTTAAAGAAAATGTAATATTGCAAAGTTTGCATTTTGCACTTTTAGAATCAGTTTTAACTTCTTCTAACCAAATCTTAAAGTCTGGATTAGTCAACCAGTCACTTTGAAATCGTGTTGTCATGCTGAATTCATTAATCTGAAAGTTTAAAAAAATTGATATTTTTATAATTAAATTAAATAAATAAATATTAGTAAAACCAATAGTAATAACAACCAATCTACAATCATCATTCACCCAATGAATGTTCAAAAATAATTATTAATTTAAAAAATATCAGTAGAAAAATTAGATTTAATCATAAAAATTAAGAAAAACTTACCGTTTGATTATGAACTAAAACCGACGATGTTTAGAAAACACTTCCAATTCCAAATTAGACGTGATCACACAAGATGCGTCTCCAGTATTCTTCTCTTACACTTTCGCGCGAGCTTATTCGGATCGAGAAGCACTGCCTGAACACACGGTACGCTCGCATCAGTCGCGGGTGTTTGGCGCGAGTCTATGACACTCGTTGAGAGCGCTAGTACACTGTTAACACTGTCGCATCGAATCAACAGTCAAAACAGCTTTGAAAGATTGCAACATAGACAGTGGTAATGGTAATTGTGATTGCGAGGAAAAAAAAAAATAATTAATGATCAGAAAAATAAATTATTTGTGCCTTATTGTCGGTTATTTCATGTTAAAAACATATGAGCTGAAATATTTAATGAGAAATTTCACGATTAAAATAAATTAATAATTTAAAAAAATAACATTTTACCCCCACATAAATGATAAAAACTAAGAAAACTTGCAGTTTGATAACAAACTAACATAACGATATTTCGAAAATACTTCCAATTTTAAATTAGATGTGATCACACGAAATGCGTTTGCGTGTTTGTAAACAATAGACGAAATTTCACGATGAATGAAGTGACTGTCGCTTAGCTAGTAAACTCAACGGACTATCTAGGATTCTAATGCGGCCTTTACACTTTGCGCGAGTCGAGATAACAATATAAGAGCACATGGCACGCTCGCGTGGTTGTTTGGCAGTGGCGCGCACGGTGGCGCGAATCGAAGGCACTCGTGGTGAGCGCTAGCGTGCTGTTTACACTATCGTTGTCTATTTTATGATAAATATATATAAGATGAAATATTTAATGACTGAAATGAATTCTGTATGATATTAAAAAATTTCTAAATTTTGAATAGTCGCAATTGAATTCCCTGATAATTTTCGAAATTACCTGAATTCCCTGATATTTCCCTGATATTTCCCGGTTACATTAAATTCCCTGAGAATTCCCGATATTCCCGGTTTGTGGCCACCCTGTAAAATGATAAAGAATTTTAAAATGGAAACAATATCAATGAATTCCAATTTCTTTTTACGTTAGTTAATGTTTCATATTAAATAAAAGAAAAAAATTCATTTTTAAAAAAGAAGGAAAGAACTGAACCCTGACCTCCCATACAAAAAGTTAGTATGCTATCATTTACAACCTCAGTCAACTGCTTTGACGCTTTTATGAATGTACTAGCCACTAAGCCCATCAAAAATGATGGGTTCTGGCAGTTCTTTTCTTTGCAATGTAGTCTTCACGGGTGTACCGCCGGATAGTGTTGTGGAAACACAATATTTCGACGGCTGGCTCTGCCGTCTTCTTCAGGTGATGAGACATGTGTAATGGTCGGCTGACCCACAGATACCTGTATCTGTATACCAGTATCTGTGGGTCAGCCGACCATTACACATGTCTCATCACCTGAAGAAGACGGCAGAGCCAGCCGTCGAAATATTGTGTTTCCACAACACTATCCGGCGGTACACCCGTGAAGACTACATTGCAGTCATACGCCGGGAAAGTCTTCGTTCTTACATTTCTTTGCAGTTTCTTAAATAAACAGAATTGTTGTTATGTAATGCTCATAACCTTCATTTAATAATGTTATACATATTTTGGTTGTAGTTTACACAGTGATTCAGTTTGAACTTTAACTAAATTAACAATGTCAGAATTAGGGACCCAACGAAATTAAAAATAAATTAGGAATCCCAAAACATTATGATATACCACATGATATCGGTTTTATTCCTGGTACAGGCCTTATTCAGCATAATAAATATGGAATTACTTCAATCCTTAATAATAACTTCAGTAACTCATCACTTATATAAGCAGCTTAAATTATTCATAAAAGTAAATTTGTTGTGAGTTAATTTGTGAAAACGTGTGTCAGTTGCATTCTGGTGCTGCCAGCATTTCAACCTAACCACACCATCCACTAACATTGCTTTAAAAAAATCATAGCTTCTATTACCTGTGTACAAATACATTCACTGTATCATGATCTAAATTTGACCCACTGGAAATATTTACATGTGTCTGATATAGTAAGATCAGTAATAAAAAACCACTAATAATTAATAACAATTTAAATGCAATACATACTTTTAATTGTGTTTCATCAATTAATTTCTTCAAGTATACTATAACAGTGACTAAAAATATCTAGATCAAATATAAAGTATCTTGTAAGCTGTCAAAAATGATATGTTAAATGCAATATTTTGGCAATTCATTTCTTCACTAACTAAATATAATTTACACTAAACTCCACTCAAAACCTTGAAAATGATATAATGTAAATGTCTATTAGCCTACTGTAACAATGGTACTGCTGTACAGGGTGTATAAGAAAATTCTGCATGAAACCAATTTTCATTAATAAAAGGCAACTAATAATATTATTAACAAGTCAATTTTTATGAAATACATACTTTTCTTTTAGTGCTCTAGAAGTTCATTTACTTGCAGATACTTAAATAAATAGAACTGTTCATAATTGTGCATAGCCTTAAATAAAACCTCTGATCATTGTAAGTTGGGCAACGAAGGTGAGAAGCATGGTGTAATAGGGTGACAACACTGCGTGACAGAACATTGTGACCAAGATTAGCATTTTATAGGAATAGATATACAATAGTATGAAAAGTGTCCTCAAAATTTTCTTGGAACTGGCTGAATATTTAATATTTTTTAAAGTTTTACTATATATATGTATTACATATAATGCCTACTTCCAAACTGAAACTGTCAGACTTGTCCCTCTCCTTGAATTCTGAATGTAACCCAATATCTGCAATCCAATTTATATGAATTATCTGTCAATCAATAGCCTACATTTTCTGTATTCAGCATGAAGTAAAACTGTATTGAAATATGAACATTCAACAATACTTTCTGAAAATCAATGGAAAATTTTCTCACAATTTCAGGATGTCATGCAATAATGCCAATGGATTCAAGCCAAAAATTATGCAACTAACATAACTGAACAGAGCAACTAAAGCCAAAAACCCTTCACTTTCTGAATGAAAGAATCTGCACTTACAGGAGAGGGCAGTAGGAAAGACCTTCACTAACATAACTTATTGTGATGAAGGAAACCTAGCCCTGTGCTCTCTTTCTTCTTCTTCTTTACCATATTACACTTCATTCTAAAAAAATTTTTTTTTTTCACAAAATTTACCAATTGTTCTGAAGTGAGTGGAGTAGTAATTGAATCCATAAACCTTGGAGCTCACATTGCTAAGACTGCTTCTTAGATAGCTTAACTACAAACATATATCAGTGTCAACAGAGACAATATATACTCTTTTTACTGTAAATAAGTGACTGAGGAACTTATGTTACAAAAGAAAGGCTTTCAGAAAGGCAATTTTAGATTTTTTAATAGTTGTGAAGAAATTATGAAAATAGAACAAATAAGCAGCATATAAAAAATTGGGAAAGGCACTTTGCCAAAGGAATAAATAGCTCTTAATGTTGTCAGTAACTTAATCATACTGTTCTACCAAGACTGGAGTTATCTCCTAAGTGAGAAAAATTTAATTTAGAGAAAACAAGCCTTTACCAAAGACTTCCAAGTAACTTATAGATGTCCATGTAGCAAAGGTCTGTTACACTTAAGAGTGAGTGGCTGGGATAGATAACTTTCATTGACTTCTGACTCACATGAGCAGTATGTGACAATTTAATTGGCTTATTAATGCTTGAAGTACAGTATTAGTGTCATCACAGTGGCAGGAGGCTGTCACATGGTGAGTGAGGAAATTTAAATGTAACATTACACAATACATCCCTTATCAGGCAACTACTGTTCAACACACTGTCACTAGGAAAGAATTCCTTGACATTTCCTTCATAAATCACTTAAATATATGCAATTTCCTACAGATCCAGTCAATCACTCTTCAGGATGAAAACAGGTACAATAGAGTTTCCATTAAAACTTTTTTTCCACTAAAGATTGGATAATACACAAATTCAGAGTGATGAACTGAAGTTAACTGGGCACACAAAATCACAGTCAAAGTGGTGACTTTCCAACATTGCATTAGTGTCTCATTAGGGGTTTAACAGATTTCACTGAATACCTGTGCTCTTTCCCACTGTGTACAAATTCAGTACTTGGACTTGACTTTTTCAATACTGTGATGATATTTTTTATTTTCAACTTCAACTCTAAATAACTCCACTGATGTTTCATACATGAAATCGACATTTCTTGCACAGTCAACCAAGCCTATAACAAACACCATAATTTCACCGAGTTGAAATTTATACTTCTTGTAAGTTTCAAGGTGTGATGAAAACAACATAAAATGTCAATGAACTCCTGTTTCCCACAGAATATTGCAGTCCACATGTATTAAAACATACTCTTTATTCATTAGGTTATTGAATTGTGTATTTTTTTTTCCTTACCGCTTTATGCCTCATCGACGTAGAGATCATTAGAGGTGGGATGGGATTGGGTACAAGGAACAGGAAGGAATTCGACCATGGCGTGTTGAAGGAAGCATCCTGGAGTGATTTGGGGAAACCATGGAAAATCCAAATCTGGATGCCCAGATGGGGTTTCGAACCGCTATCCTCTCGAATGCGAGGCCAGAGTGTTAACCACTTACCGACCACACTCGGTCTAATTTGTGTAAAAGGATCTGGGATCTAAATGACTAACCCTAAGTAGTAAAGTCAAACTGTATCCCTTAATATTATCGTCATGTTCTCTTTACATATTTTATATGATGCTTTGTAAATATTTATAATTAAAAGCATGAAAAGCATGGAACATCGCATACCTATCAGTGATAGTTCTATTTAGTAACAAAATGTAATAAACATTCTTACTCCTTACATTCAAGACTTATATTACTGACTGGAAATTCAAGCACATTTGAAACAGAATGTGAAAATCTAAAAGTCTTATTCAAAACATTTTTTGGACCAAATTCCTTATTAAGTGCCCACATTTTCAATTTTTTCAGTCAGATTGTTGCAAAATTAAAGGGTAAAGGGGGTAATACACATGTAAAAATGTCCCAGAATAATACTGATGCATTTTTGAGTACCTACTCAATGATACCAAACTTATGGGGGAGGGGGGGCAAGAGGGGGGAATAATCCCTATGTTAAATATAACCGGAAAGAGTCCCAACTTACAAATCTGTTTTAGTCCCATCCTGTGAAATTTGATCACAACTGAAACAAAACCGGTGGAGTTATGAGGCTTTATTATCATTTCGTATCAGAAACATACAGTTACACAATAAAAAACATAAAATTATACTGGACCAAAACTTGGCCACTTCCAGTGCATTTTCTGAGGCCTGATACAGATTAGCTGCCGAGCAGGATGCTGGACACAGTCGACACTGGAGTATGTGCTGGACAGTCTGGTCTTCACTGCAGTCGCACATGATATCATTGATCTCAGCATAGCCCCATCTTGCTAAGTTCACTTTGCATCTGCCCACTCCTGATCTCAGCCTATTCAAAGACTTCCACGTCAACCATCCCTTGTCATAACCAGGTGGCAAAGATTCAGACAAATAGACATATGTATAAATATATAATTTCAGCCTTTTTTTCATTAACAATCTGGAAGAAGAAAATAAGAATGGAAGCATTCCTGGTGTATAAACTCTATTGGGAATACATGATATTAATGTCACGATGTGCCCAAACGCTCTCAGTGTGACCTTCTATGTGGTTCCAAAGCTGGGAGGGCAATACGGCAGAATTCTTGGTCTAAATTTTTTGCACAAACATCGGGCAGTCATTGACTGAGCATGTAATCCTTTCAAATTACATATATCATGATGGCTTCTTCCTGGGTAAAATATTCCGGAGGTAAAATAGTCCTCCAATCGGATCTCCGGGTGGGGACTGCTCAGGGAGGAGTCATCAGAATGGATAGAAACATTCTACGAGTCGGAGCATGGAATGTTAGAAGTCTGAATAGGGCAGGTATGTTAGAAAACTTAAAAAGGGAGATGGAACAACTTAAGTTAGATGTTGTTGGGATTAGCGAGATTAAATGGAAGGATGCACAGGATTTCTGGTCTGGGGAACACAGGATAATTAGCACACAAGCTGTCAATGGAGTCACTGGTGTAGGATTTGAAATGAATAAGAGAGTAGGGAAATGGGTGAATTATTATGAATAGTTTAGTGACAGGATTATTTTGATGAGGTTAGAAACTAAGCCCATCCCAACCATGTTAGTACAAGTGTACATGCCAACGTCACAGGAAGATAACGAAGAAATAGAGAAAATTTACACCGAAATTGAAGGGGGAGGAAAATCTAATAATCATGGGTGATTGGGATGCGATAGTGGGAGAAGGAAAAGAGGGGAATACTGTAGGAAGATTTGGTCTGGGAGAAAGAAATTAGAGAGGAAGCAGGTTGTTAGAATTTTGTGAAAGATATAAGCTAATAGTGGCAAACACACTGTTTAAAAGAAATGCAAGACAGATATACACCTGGAAACGTCCTGGGGATACAAGCAGAAACCAGCTAGATTATATCATGGTCAAACAATGATTCAGGAATCAAGTTATAGACTGTAAGGCGTACCCAGGAGCAGACATAGACTCTGACCATAATGTGATAGTGATGAAGTGCAGGCTTAAATTCAAGCGAATAAGGAAGCAGCATAAGTAGAACAGACTGGAAGTGAATAAACAAAAAATCTAGTATGAGAGAAAAATTTGCAGAAATTGTAAACTTAGGTCTAAGAAGTAACTCTGAAAGGAGCTCAACCAAGAATGAATGGAATGCATTAAAGATTGAAATAATAAAAGCTAGTGAAGAAACATTAGGCTTTATGGAACAAGCTGCCCGAAAACCTTGGATCACAGAAGAAATTTTGGATCTGATGGATCAGAGGAGAAGGTACAAAATTGTTTAGGATGAAGCAGGAAGAGAGAAGTACAGGCAATTTAGAAATCAAATATACAGTAAATACAAAAAACAAAAGAAAAGTGTGAAGAAGTAGAAAAGAAAATGGTCGTAGGTAAAGCATATAGGAAGATCAAACAGAATTGTGGAGAAATGAAGAAAAGAGGTGGGAACATTAAAGCTGACGATGGGAAACCTCTTTTAATCTCAGACAATAGAGATAATCGATGGAAGGAATACATTGAGAAACTGTATGATGGGGACCACTTGAACAATAGCGTAATGGAAAAGGAAGGCGATGTCACCATTGATGACTTAGGAGATCCTGTTTTGAGGACAGAATTTAATATAGCTCTGAATGACTTGAAAGCAAATAAGGCAGTTGGAATTGATGAGATCCCTGCTGAACTTCTTAAATCCCTAGGAGAGGAAGGAATAAAAGATTTTTTTTTTTTTGGTAACTGCTTTATGTCTCTTTTAACATCGAGGTCTTTAGAGACGGGAAAGGATGGGGGGCAAGGATGGTGGCAAGGAATGGGAAGGAATTCGGCCATGGCCTTTTGAAGGAAGCATCCCGGCATTTGCCTGGAGTGATTTGGGGAAACCATGGAAAACCCAAATCTGGATGCCCGGACGGGGATTCGAACCGCCGTCCTCCCGAATGCGAGGCGAGAATGCTAACCGTTAAACCGCCCCGCTCGGTCAAAAGATTATTCAAGCTGATATCAAAAAGTTATGAAACAGGAGAAATCCCAACTGATTTTAATAAAAATATCATCTTCACACTTCCAAAGAAAGCACAAGCTGACAAATGTGAGAATTATCGCACCATTAGTCTAACATCACATGCTTCAAAATTACTGACCAGAATAATATACAGAAGGATGGAAAGGGTAGTAGAAGAGGTAGGTGAAGATCAGTTTGGGTTTAGGAAAAATCGCAGTACAAGGGAAGTAATTCTGTCTTTAAGATTAATTCTTGAAGGGCGGATCAAGAAAAACAAAGACACTTTTATGGCATTTGTTGATTTAGAAAAAGCTTTCGATAATGTTAGGTGGGACAAGATTTTAATTTTTTTAAAGAAGTCAGGTCTAAAGTATCGAGATAAAAGAATACTTTATAAACTATATAAGAACCAAGTGGCTATAATTAAAGTAGAGAATCACGAAAGACATGCATCAGTTAAAAAGGGTGTGAGACAAGGTTGTAGTATATCCCCCTTAATATACAACTTGTAGGTAGAAGAAGCAATGAAGAAAGTAAAAGAAAAGTTTCCATGTGGCATCAGTGTTCAGGGAGAAAAAAAATCAGTATGCTACGATTTGCTGCTGACATTGTCTTGTTAGCAGAAAGACGCTGAGACCATTGAGAAATTACTGAATGGCATGAACAAAATACTGAAGGAAGATTTTGGACTGAATATAAATCAAAGCAAGACAAAAGATATGAAATGTAGCAGAAATGATACCAATACTAGTAGATTAAATATAAAAATAGGATCGGATGCAATTGGAGAAGTAAGTGAATTCTGTTACCTAGGAAACAAAATTACAACTGATGGCCGAAGCAAGAATGATGTTAAAAGCAGAATAGCATTAGCAAAAAGAGCCTTCATGAAAAAGAGAAATCTTTTAGTTTCAAATATTGATCTAGGAATTAGAAAAAAACTTTTTAAAACTCTATGTGTAACTTTAAGTTGCATTCATGAAGCGAGGTGCAGGCTGCTCACTGGTTGTTTGCAGCCACGGAATTCGCTCACCCGAATCGGCAATTTCTGAAGTTCGCCGACGCGAATCTGAGGTTGTGAGGCCAGACGGTGTGGTTCGTGAGCTCTCTTGGCTTGGAATCATCGTAGGATTCACATCAGCTCTCGCACGGTTCCCCCGCTGCCTAACTTTAACTTTGTCGTCTGCCTGGGGAAAATACCATTACTTGAAAGCGAAGTGGACCCGCTCCTCGGCCATATCTTCTGTAACATTGTGGCCAATAAATAGAAGTTAAATGTTCACAGCGCTAATTGTATTCTGCAAGATTTTCCCGCATTCCAACCAGTTCTGCGACTGGTAGATTAAATCACAGTGGTGTCAGGAAGTTTCTAAGTAATAACAGCAGAAGATTGTAAGGAGGGGAAGAAGAATCCCAAGAATGGCAGAGGACGTCATGGTAACGATTCGCTGAAGGTTGGTGGAACCCATCCCCACACGCCAAGTCATTCGGCCTCCTTGACACTTTCTTCACATTGTGTCATACAGGAATATTCTTTGTTCCAAACAATAATGTGCCATAATGTGCCAAAATTCAACTCACGCTTACACACGATACTAATTAGCAAGAGACTTAAGTCACAAAATAGTTAAACCACAAAGAAACTTTTACACACAATACTGATTAGAAAGAGACTTAAGTCAGAAACCAGCCAAACTGTCAAAAAAAAAAAAAAAAAAAAAAAAAAAAAAAAAAAAAAAAAAAAAAAAAAAAAAAAAAAAACGTCTTAACAATGGAAAAGTTCATATTATACTGCTTCATTTGACTGTTGTTTTCAATCTTGACAGTCATTCACACTGCCATTCGGCAGGAGCTGACCTTTCGCTGTGAGATGCCGTCGGCAAGACAGTAGATGTGTAGCGTTTCTAGGAGAACATCCTGTATTCACACAGACATTTTCACACTTTGAAACTCAGCAGCACTAGAATCCAAATTAGTGACAAAGAAATTCCAAGCCATTATTATATTCACTCTTGGGAAATTTTAACTGTTGGGTTTGGTAATTTCTGGGTTCATGAAAACAACAGTTTAAAGAATCTGCAACAACGTCTACTTGGAAGATCGTTACGTCACTTATCACTGAGTATTATAACAGTTCTGTGACAAAAAACTAAAACGTAGAAACAATTTAAAAAAACCTCAAGTTAACAAAGCGCCGTTTGCTAACGTATGACGTCAGACACTGTGATTGGTGTTTCGTTTGACATGAGGAATAGGCTAAAATCAAATTTTATTTATTGATTTAAAAATACAAATATTTCAGGAAAAAGTATTGGATTATGTTTCTAAATTTATAGATATTATTTCCAACTAAATTTCAGATTTTTTGTAATACCTGTCCAGTCCCCTATTACCTACATTATTCCCTTCTTTTGTATATCAGACACACATGGTTATTAGCTATTTCTCAACCTTTACACAATATTCTTCAGTTTTGGTATATATTTACCCTATTCTGTTATTGTTTTCTAGCAAAGTTGTTACATATACTTTTTCTAATGTGCAAAGTGAATGCTTAGTTTTTATGTTTATCAATGTAATTCTGTCGCATAACTCCTCATAATGACTCAACCATTTTCACATCTTTTTTGTTATAAATCCGACACCAATAATCTAGTTTCTTGTGTACTTCCAGTAAACCTGATACCAACCACTATTAACTGAAGTCAATCCATTCCTCCTAATTCTCAAATGTATTTGCTATATTCTGATTACTAAAATTGCGTGCTCTACTTCGTACAATGTTTCTATCAACTCGGATGGATCATTCCTGAAAATTTCACACGTGGACACTGAATGAAGGTCCGTTTCATATCCAAATATTTTTACTTATAAAGTAACCATCATTGAATAATTTGTGTGTGTTACTTGTTCTCAAGTTTTCCATTGCTTACTGCATCTTGAAACTACAGATAATTTCCAACTCTTTAGATTTATGGAGTAATTTCCAACCCAAAGGGCAAAAGGGTATGCCAGTCCTTTCTTGAACTTTTACTGCTGACACATTTAAGTAAAATAAAATAAAATACTTTTGGTTTTAAATGTTCAAATAACGATCTGATAAGCACATGGAAGAAAAACATAACTGCAAAGCAAGAAGTAGCCATCATTGTGTTGAGAAGCAAAAACTGGAAAGATAGAAGTGCAGCTCTTTTGTATACATCTTACCGACAATAGTAATTGAGAATATAGAAAGAAAAAAATGCACTTTGCTTTCAAACGACATGTTAAATGTTCTCAAAAAATTATGAAAAACAGACCATATTATCTTCAGTACTTGGAAGAGTCTGCCGGATTCATAAAACAAGTTGAAAAAGTTTGCACTTGGTGTTTTTACTATCTTTGGCAAGATACCAAATGTTTTCCAATACGAATCTTAGAGAACCCAAAATAATTCATTAGAACTTGGATTCATGTTTGAAATTAAAAACAACAAACCACGCACCTAACATCATATGCCTTTCTAAGGAAATACAAATACACTGTTGTTATGAATTAAAATGCTTCCTACTTATTTATTTACATACATGTATGTATGTATGTATGTATGAAGGTGTATTTATTATTGAATAAATTATGTTAAAAATTATTTATCAAAATATAACTAGGTGTATGGCTCTTATAAACTTTTCCCAGCACCTTTAAGGGTGAAATTGATTCTTTAGCCTCCACAGTTTTACGACCACTTCCATATAACAAAGGACACAGAAAGTAGACTCAACATTCACAAAAGGTGAAAGCAACAGAGCAATCAGAGTACATACATATAGTGAAAATATGCTGTAATGAGTGTGCAACACAAGAGATGAACAAAACATAATATTTCAGTTTAAAACCTTAAAATAAGGTAGGAGGGGGAAAAATAACCTTTTACAACAGATGAAGACAGGAGTATGAGAAACACGTAAAAAACAAAAATCACACTATTTCGGTTAGCTACCTTAGTCATGTAAGGAGGTGAGACATAGAGCACGGGGAAATGTGTGAACACATCCTGGCCCACCACAAAAACCATATTCATGCAGGACTGATCGAGCCATTTGGTAAGGAAGGTGTATAAATAAATAAGGGACACATGGGCTACTGTTGGGTTGTGATCCAATGCTGGAAGTAAATATGTCAAATGGTGAGAACCTTGAGACAAACAAAGTGATGCAAAAAAAAAGTTGGTGAAATGTATGAACAACTAGACAAAACAATAAAAAGGTGGAATGAGAAAGTAATAGAACATGAAATGGGAATATGCAGGATAAACACTGAATATGGCTGCTAGGCAACAGTAATGATAATAAGGAAATGGCTTTTAGGCAACGTAAACAACGAAGGAAAGGCAAAATAACCCATCACTCACAAAGGTGAAGGTTGTGATGAGAGTACAACACAAGAGACGGAGTGATTGGTTACTTTCCATATCCTTTTTTATTTATTTTGCCTAAAAGCCATTTAATTTTTTCCTAGTATTATTACTATTGTCTAACGACTATGTTCTGTGTATGTCTTGCATGTTCCTATCTCATGTTCTAGTACTTTTTCTTTCCATATTTTTCTCATTTTGCCTAGTAGTTTATATGGTTCACTATCTTTTTTCACAATTTTTTGTTTCTACCAATGTTCCTGCCATTCAGTTTATTTACTTCTGGCATTGGATAACAACCCACAATAGCCCACGTGTCCCATACTTATTTGTACACATTCTTTATCAAGTGGCTTGATCCATCCTGCATGAATAAGGTTCTAAACTGAAATATTGTATCTCTTGTGTTGTACACTCATTGCAACCTTTAACTTTGGCGAGTGATGGTTTTTTTTTTTTTATCTTTATCCGTTGTTTTTCATATTGCCTAAAAGCCGATTCTTTTTTCCCTTAGTATCATTTTACAAATTAGGATAGGGAAATGACCCACCACTTAACTTGGATGATGGATGTATGGCATGAACACACAAAAAATACAAGAACCCAAATGACAGAATAATTTTCGGGTCTTAGCTCTTTATCAATAAAAGAACATTATGTGAGAGGAGGGGAGGGGAGGGTGTTTGTTGGAGACTACCTCACAATGTGACTGTTAGCCAGGAACGTGTTGGAGATTCATTTCCCTTTCCCAACTTGTAATTCCTTTTTGCTACTTAGCACCTATTATTTCATGGTAATTTTATATATGTTTATACACGTTTCATCATCACCAGTGTTTGTTTTAATACAGCTCTCGATAGTTTACTTTGCATTATTTAGCCCCGCCTTCTCCTCCTCCACCCCTCCCCAGTTCTTCTTGTTGGCCAACACAATCATGCAGTGCACTTCAAACTCCCTTGCCAAATGACTTGCTGCTCTTTACATTGTTTTAAACCGAAATATTGTAAAAATGTGTTCACCCTTTTCTCATGTTTGTCACAGCATTACAGTTTTAATCTTTGATGAGTGTTGGCTCTTCTTTACCATGCCATTGTTGTATACACTGTGTAACAGCATTTTCCTTTTTCTGTTATAATGAATGTCACCGCTACTTACCAAGGGAAAACAAAAAGCAGTATAAAGTAAATGTGAAATTCTCTTTGTGAATATACTTCAATTCAGAAAATAATTGTAGTGAAATAAAAAATAAAGGAGTGAACTGTTTCTTTTTGTTGATTTCTGCAGTAAAAACAAAGATTCCTTTGCTAATTGTATTGGCTACAAGGACTTACTGAAACTGTTTTCATATCTATGTTTTACTTGATCCCTATAGAATTTGATTTTCAGGATAAATTAGATGGGCAATGCAAAGAGAGCTAAGGTAAAACATAGTTGAATGATAGTTTAGATTAAAAAGTTACTTAAATCATTAAAACTAATAAATACTTTTAGCTAACCAATTCTTGATGACATCATAGACATGCCCAGCATCATTAATGGTGACAAAAAGTCCACGAGGTCTCCTATAAATAAGGCCAAATTTCTGGCAAGCAAGTCCAACAGTGGGAGTATAAACAATGGGCATCATCTGTTCCACATTTTCTGAGAGGAGTCGGAAGAACAGTCGTTCATTGCGATCCTGTTATAGACAGTAAAATGAATATGTAGAATTTTTACTTGGAACATAACTAAACTACTTGAAAAACAACACGTATACTACAGAAGTATCAAATAAATAAAACCATATTTTGAAAACAAAGTCAAATAGTTACACTTATTCAACATGAAACAAATGCAACATACAGTCCTCATTGCAGAAAAATGAATGATGACTTTGGATTTCACACATTTTTGTGCATATGGACAATATTTGTGGATGAACCTATCATATAACTTAAAATACAGTTAAATTTCTGAACTTAAAAAATGACAGCCACAATCTTAAGTTAATTCAATTCCAGAAAAGATTATTTAAATTTCTTTTCATGTAAATATGTCTTCCAAGTTTGGTACTGGGAGACATCCCAGAATTATGAGCACAGAAATATCGATACTAAACACCTAAGGATAACTCTCCTAAATTATCAGAGTAACGATGTAGACATAATATTAGGAACCAAAAGCTGATAAGTGCTAGAGGTTGACTCTAGATAAGTATTTGCTCCTCATTTCAATGTTTTTTGGAAATACAGAACTAACTCAATCCGAGTAAGTGTTCTTGTAGCCATTAAAAACTAATTGCTGTGTCATTATTGACACAGAAAGTTCTTGTGAATTAATATAGATGAATATAAAAATTTAAAGTTCAAAATCAGATCATTTTACTGTCCTCTGGCTTTATGATCTCCTGAAGCAGAATATTTTGGAGATTTGCTTAATATCTTCTCTCAGAGATTTCAAGGACAAAAACTGATTATGGATGGCGATTTTAACTTAGTGTCAGTTAAGTGGGACATACAGTATGTACATTCAAGTCAGGAGGGAAATATAAGTTAATAACTATTAAGCTCTTTGAATCATTCAAGGAAAATTCTCTTGAATATATGATCAAAGAGCCAACGAATTATAACAATGATATCTTGCCCATTTTGGATCTTTTTCTTATAAGCAACCTGGTGTCAGGCGGAAATTATGCACGGAGGTTATGCAACACCTTCACCTGAACTATGAACAATTAAGTTCGTGACCATGTTTAGCCCTCGGGTACCTATAATATTAAATAGATCGGCCGCCACACATTCGTATTAGTAAACCCCAAATGCGAAGGGTAAACAAGATAAAGTAATTTAACACAGTTTGAGAATAACACAGTACTTATATTTTTGATAATAGTTCACTCGTACATTGTCGGTACCAGGATCATGAATAAAGCATCGAACCACAGTTTCTTTGAAGATTGCAGATGAAGTACAATTCTACGAGAAGACAAAAACTCACAAAGTCCCCCTAACGTTAGTGAATATTAAGACATGTTAGAACTTGCCTAAACCGCTACCCTAATTTGCGCCACTAACTAGCGTGGAGTTGCACGATCGCGATCACTTTCTGGCATAAGAATGAGACAACGTGAGCTTACTGCAAGATCTTTTATAGACTTCTCCGAGCCTGTGACCTTGGTGAATCTTTCTTTAATTAATATCTCCAAAAGTAGATAATGGTTTAACTTGAAATTTTCACAGGGACTTTCTATTGTCATGTTCTATCTGTTTTAACTTAATTTAACATTCCAAAGGGTTTCTATAGTCTTAAAACTAAAGTCATCACATGACCAACTTGGTGGAACTTTTACGAGCTTCAACAACAATCTGCGACAATCTATTTTTCAAAAACTTAATTACCGGACAAATGCTTAAACTTTTTACCGAAACCGTTATGTATTCGTAATAGTCTTAATTTTGGCCATCTACTGATATAAATTTAAATTTTTTATCCCTTTTAGTTAAAAAGTTCATTTTTTCCTCTCTTAATTAAAACCGCTAATTAGACTTTGCCGAATTACTTAATTTTACTACCAAAATATCCGGAACAGTGCTGACTATAGCTGGTGATAAAAAAATCAGCTGTAGCTTTACTCAATTTAAAGATATTTCGAATCTTAGATTTCTACTTTTCCGATCGCGTATTTCAAAACGTGAACAAACTGGAATATCTCTTAAAATAAACATTTCGCGATATGATAAATACACTTTAAAATGATTTTTATGGTGAATTGTCACTGTAGGAATGAATACAGGAAAATTCCTTCAAGTTGACAATTACTCTTCTCGAAATTTTTAAGTCCAACATAGGCAATTTTACAATTGATCTATAGAATATTTTACTGCTGTGGGTAGCTAGTGGGAGTGCTTTTGGTGAACTAAAGGATATCTAACACTGGACATTGTTTATACAGTTCATATAAAAGATGCTATAAGTGATCACAAGGCATTTGTGGTAACTGAAATCTAGACTGACAGTGGAACATAAACACAAAGACGTATATTGTTTGGTAAGTTAAACGATGCAGGTATGATCCATTACTTGGTGAAAATTTTTGAAGTCTGCATGCAGGATACAAAGGTTGAGAAACTTTGGTATAATCTGAAAGCAATAATAGGGAGGGATCTGAATCAATACCTTGCTAAGAAGATTACTTTTTTTTTTTTGCTCGGGCTTTACCCCTCGTTGACAGCGTGGTTATTAGAGGCGGGATGGGATGGGGGACAAGGAACAGGAAGGAATTTGGCCATGGCCTTTTTGAAGGAAGTGTCCCGGCATTTGCCTGAAGTGATCTGGGGAAACCATGGAAAACCCAAATCTGGATGCCCGAACAGGGATTTGAACCCCCTTCCTCCCGAATACGAGGCCAGAACATTAACAAGAAATTTACTAAGGTTAGTAAGAACTTTCTGTTGTTCAGTTAGGAAGTAAAACATTTGCTCAGGCCAAAAAGGCATTTACATGCCACAGTATAGAAATCAGAGAACTCACTATCAGACACAAAGCGTTAGTGGGGTTCAGTATACAACAGCTTATCCTGAGCTTTGACCGTTAATGTGGCCTATGGGTAGATGGTCTTGCAGTTGCCATCCAGCTGATAACCTCAGCAGGAGATTCAAGTAATGTTCACTGTAGACCTCTAAATAAATTTCAAACTATGTATTCCGAAAACAATTGCATCACTCGGAGACGAATCTACAGCATCGAATTTTTTTTTCCGAAATTAATTTGATTGCAGGTATGAACCCTGATGCACGCCACAACCAACTCTAGGGGACCCCTAACTGTATAAAAGTCAGTTACGTCAGGAGCTTGTCCACTCTTGCACTTTCATTTGAAAATAATTTTAAGATTGCTGCCTATCTGGTCCCATTTTCGCCTAGCTTCTTCGTCAAGTTTTGTGCCTACCTGGCCACGCACAGCCACATCCTCTCTCCTCAAGTGCTTTCCAAAGACTGTCCCCACTCCGGCCTTCCCAGGTCTAATTATAGGGAATCAGGTCGATTTTGCAATATATCTGCATATTACAAAATATCTGAAACTATCATATATATATTTCGTCCATGATGGATTGGTGGAAATCCTCGACTGTGATATCGAATTTGGGTTGATATTGAAAGCGGCAACCAGTCACAATTTGTTGTTATTAAGTTTATTTAACCATTACCAGTTTCGAGCAAGAAGCTCATCATCAGATAGTTTTCATTTTTAATGTATTTAAATATGCAGATGCAAAATGTGAGTTTGCATCCTACAACAACAGAAAAGTAGCATTTATTGAGTGAGTAATTTAATTTTGGATTGATGAAGGTTAATCTCAATTACTTATGTTAGATATCTCAATATTTTTGAAATCAAACTCTTCTCAATGGCGAAAGGATATGATGTATTTCTGTGGAGGCTCATTTTTAAACAAACACACGGCAATAACACTGATGATAATTTCACTATTAAGAGACTCTGAATGGAACTTACGAGCGAACCGGAAAGTTGGTTCTGCATTTACAGATGTAGCAAAGGTGTTTATGAACAAAGAATTTTGCATGACACAAAAGATGAAATTAGGTTCAATGTTAAGTTCTATGAAAAAATTACAGCGATATGAACTAGGTATTTTAATACAAATGACTGATAGTTGTTAAATTTAAATTACATCTATATTGATATACAGAGTTGAAATTAATATATACAATGAAATTCGTTACACCTATTTAAGTCTAGATGAATTATAGTATTACTTGTTTAATGTTTTGTAGGGATTGTTTTGGAAAGGGGTTGAATGAGTGTATTTACTTAGAATTATATATGAGAATAATGGATGGCCTGCAATGATTTAATCTGTGGTAATGGTTGAACAAACATAATAACAACAAATTGTGACTGGTTGCTGCTTTTAATATCAACCCAAATTAAATATCATATAAAATTGCAAGGAAAGGGAAAATGACTCATCACTCAACAAAGTTGAAGGCAGCGACGAGAGAAGACTATATATCATGAACACACAAATAAATTCAATATTTCGGTTATTAAACCTTATTCATGACGGAGAAAATGAGTCATGAGGCTCGGGAGGTGTGCACATGCCGAGGGTTGCTACACGACTAGGTGGATTATTAATATGGCGGTGGGACTGAGATATTGTATATAAATATGTAAATCGCAGATTGTGGTACAACTAATACTAGACAAAAAATAAAAAAGAGGGGGGGGGGAATAAAGTAAATAAATATGGACGGATAAACTTTGAAAAATAAAATAGGGTAATTAGTTAAATGACAATATTGCTTCTACTAATCCTACTAATAATGAGTGATGCGTCAAGGAAAGGAATTTTATCTGTGGTTTGTAACATGACGCGCTACGTTACAAGGTGCATTTTTATTATATATGCCATAATGTTAGAGTAATTTACATAAATCTTGGGCGACCACCTAAATAGATTTTTGTTGTAATTTTATAAAGTACGCAAGATTCCAAGTGAGGACTGTAATGAAATGGTGAACATACAGTGTATCTTGGTAAAGCGAATATTAAAGAATTATTGAACTATGTAGGCTTGAAGCTAATCTTGGTATTCCCGAACCTTGGCGACAAGAAGTCGCGGATTTGGGGCTTGCCAGACCACACACTCTGCTCCCTAGGGATAGGCGGTCAACAAGGTTACTCACCGGTCAACAAGGTTACTCACCGGGCGGGAAAGGCCTGCCGCCAGAACAGAGTCGTCCCCGAATGTAGCCGAATATGTCCGACCTCTGTTAGATACTCTGGCCAAATCACACATCGGGGATATCACGTGACATTAGGTGCCGACCTGAAGATCCAATCCAAATGAGCGTATAACTTAAAATCCTGGGAATTTTTGTTATATGTGAGCTTCGAGACTACAAATGGGCGGAGCGAGAAGTTTCCTCGTGGACCGAAGAGCGAGGAGCTGGACATTAGGACTTCGATTCGAGTCCAAGCTATGCGAGTCTAGTCTGAGGTTGACTTGGAAAGTTGGCTTCTCTCGCCAACTGCCGTTGTACGATTTCTGGCTGCCAGCTTGCCTTGCTGGAGCAAGCTTATCACAGCAACACAGCCGGTAATGCGATGATGCGCATTGTCAGACCAGAGATGCCTATAGCCGACTTGTGAGATAATCTCACATATCGTGGGTCCGCTACAGTCACCGCAGACATCAGACGCAGGACTACAATGGTAACTCATTACGACCAAGCCATCTGATTGTGCATTCCGTGAAACAGAACCCGTAAACGACTTTGAGAGGATAGATCCATGTTCTCACTTTGTCAGACCAGAGATGCCTATAGCCGACTTGTGAGATAATCTCACATATCGTGGGTCCGCTACAGTCACCGCAGACATCAGACGCAGGACTACAATGGTAACTCATTACGACCAAGCCATCTGATTGTGCATTCCGTGAAACAGAACCCGTAAACGACTTTGAGAGGATAGATCCATGTTCTCACTTTGTAATTGTAAAAACCCCTGAGCTAGCGGCATAATTTGCCAGAACTAGTTATTTTCGAATGATATATTGTTCATTCTGGCGCCCATGATTTTCCTTTTTAACTGTAAAGTCACAGTATTATGATACCTTTGTCTGAGGTCGTCATAACTTGTATTTTTCATTGTTTCCAATTGTCATTATTTCTTGCATGTTGATTCTGAGATATATTTAAAAGTAAATATACAACTGTTTGCTTGCTCATGACGGCTAATTGTAACTCTGAGCGTTGCTTTTATGATTTTGCCAATTTGTGTTAATGTTAACGGTAAATTCGCTCAGACTTGTAATCGCCAGTGATAAGAAAATAAATGTCATATTGTGACAATTTTTCCTAAATTCCAACTAACGTTGAGATTCTTGCAAAATTAATAAATTTTCATTCCTTCATAAAAATTAAAATTAAAAATCCACAATTATTAATCATAAAGATATGAAAGATAATTGTAACGTAGTTTGCCCACCAAGGCACCCACTACAGGTTGAGGCCGGGTGGGTGTCTGGTATCTAGGATGTTTTGGTAAGCAAATGGCACGAGTTCTTACATAGGCCTGATGACACAAAAACTCTCGACCAGAATGAATGGCCACAGGCAAACAGTTCACACCCGCAATTTATATCTTCCCATACCAGAACATGCTAACTACCACAACTCCAACAACTTCAATGACTGTTTCACTGTGAGAGCAATCAGAGTTTTCCCCAACACTACCGCCGCCTCAGAACTTCGCAGATGGAAACTTGCATTTATCTCCTTTGATATCTAATCGAAATCAATAAATGACATATCATTTTGAAGATTAAGGTCTCCAATTAGGTAAAATCATAAATTAAGAAAGAATTTTTTGGAATTTGATGCTTAAAGTGGTCATGCATATGAGACAGTTCAGTGCTTGCAGCAGCAGATATCACAGAGATGTCAATAAACTGTTTTTTATACTATAAGGAGCTTTTCAGATATTTTTTTCTATTACGAAAATATTTTTGTTTTGTTACATAACTGCAATGTAAACATTTTATTCGCACAGCAACACACATTACAGGTTGATATGCTGTGTGCATTTTGATCAGGTTAGTTGTGTTCTTTTAAGTTTAGTGACCGTTTGTCGTACATACTGTTTTGTAATATGTTTTGATGCGTACCTATTACACTAAACAAATAAATATTTGCTACAAAAGTGCGGTTCTACTTTTCATTATATTACAAGCATTCAATCTCACTATTCATCGTATTTTATAAGCGAAATTTTTGCACAGGTTGTCTAGTCAGAACTTATTTTTCCTCTAATCGACTTGAAATTTTTGTGAGAGGTATTCCATTGCCTAAACTTCAAAACTGATCCTTATGAAAACTTTCCTATCTCCTATTTTTTGGTATATAAACCTTCCTGTTTACATTTTTTTTTACCCTAGTGTAATTCATAATGCAAAATTTCAAAATTTGGTATCTCCAAAAGTATTGAAGCTACAGGGCTAAAATATGTTTTAAACGTTTCAGAATGCAGTTTCCTGTATGATAGTGATGCTACCAAACTGCTATAATTGCTCTTTAGTTGCATACATATCATCTCAAAAATTAATTTTAATTCTTTCCATCTTGCTGAACCTTCAAACTTCCGGCATTCATTACATAGTAATTTCCATAAATTTTACTTATTCCAATCAAGTTTACAAAAACTTGTGCATTGTGCTCAGAAAAAAATGTACTTTCTTTTAAACATAGTCCTCCCTCTGTATTTAGACGACTCTGTGAAAACTAAATTTTTTGCTTGGACTCTTAATTTTTCTACAAAATCCTACAATAACATTACTTAACTTTAACATACAGATTTGAAATTTTTACATAATGTGTCACAAAATTCAGAGCATCTTTTAAGCTATAAATCTCTTTCGTAGCTTTACTGAGAGGTTGCAAATTTCTTTATTTTTGATCGTGGCAACATGCGGTTCATTCAACTTCAAAATCAATTATCTCTTCAGTGCAATTTTATATCTACAAAGTGTCATACCTCGTTTTGATCCTTGTGACTTAATACACTTCTGAAAATGAAACCCGCATTTTCTATTTTGAAATACGAAGTTTTCCTTTATGTGGGCAATGTTTACACCTACCTTCTTTTTTTTTTACCTTTGGCATTACACCTCGTCGATGGCTAAGGTCATTAGAGGCGGGATGGGACTGGGGACAAGGAACGGGAAGGAATTCGGCCATGATCTTCTTGAAAGAAGCATCCCGGCATTCGTCTGTAGTGATTTGGGGAAACCATGGAAAACTCAAATCTGGATGCCCAGACGGGGATTCGAACCTTCGTCCTCCCGAATGCGAGGCCAGAACCAATGTATACAAACGTTTGATCAAATATCACTGTTTACTCAAACTTATCGCTTGAAAACTGCAAGAATATGATTCTAAACTTACTTTACGGTTGTACAGAAGTTATTTCGACACTCTTTAAACTAATTTTGTCATATATGACAAAATTTAGGTTATATGACATCATCTTACTGTGTTAAATTAGTAAAGTTACAGGCAGAAGAGCACAAGACAATATGTGAAGCTTTTGAAGAATCTTACTAATCCAAAAAATTTCTGGTCGTATAACATCGTAACTCTAGACTCTCTCGTAAAGTCATGATGTCAGTAATTAATGAAAATGGGAAGTATATGGAAATTTGTATATGGAATGCAGAAATTTTGAATAATATTTTAACAAGGCTTTCACAACAGAAAATATATAGGAAATTCCAAAATTTATCACTCGTACCAACAAAATTATGAAGAATCTTGATTCTGATGTCAGGGAATAAGAACATTATTTAGGATGTAAAAGTAATAAGGCCCCTAGAGCAGACTGTAGTCTTACTCGATTCTATTTTAGATATGCAAACAAAATTGCACCATATTTGATGAAATTATATAGTGCATCCTCAGATGAAGGTAATGTAAAATTATAGGCCGATATTTTACAGAATTTTTTAATATATCATCTATTAAAATGTTATTTTTTTTAATGGAACGGTGCTACTATTCACAGTCAGTGGGCTGGTCAAATTACCTTGAACATCTCAATCGCTCATCACAAACCACACAGAGGTACTAGCAATCTTAAACTGTGGTACAAGTTATTTACCAACTGGAGAACTGAATGCTCATGCATGTAACAGCAACAATCGATAACTGAACTTACTTAAAAAATACATCAACTGAGTTACCGACTTCCTGAAGGGTAGAACACAGAGTATAGTTCTTGGAAATGTGATAGGGTCTGTTTCTCACATACATCAATGACTTGGAGACTTGTAATGGAGACTAAGGGAAAACCACTTGCTGATGATGCTATTATTTATCATGAACAAAAAATAAGGATGACTGCATTTTGTTTTAAAAACCAATGTTGTGAAACTAATATCTTGGTGATAACACTGGTAGATGGAGCTAAAGGCTCGTTCCCACCATTCTAGTAATTTAGTCGAGTGGCGAGTGATTTAGTAACTAAATGTGTGTGAACAACGAAAATCTAGTCAAGTAGTTAAGCCAGTAGTTTAGTCGAGTCGATCCATTTTGTTCTATTAAATCGGGCGAGTAGCACTCACCACCACACGCACCACTGCCCACTAGCCCAATGACTAAAGAAGTCTGAACCTATTGCTTAAGTCGAGTTCATTAGCTGCTACAAAAATGTCGTTTCGCTGAAGTGAAATAAACATACCTGGATTTGGTAAGAAGTAAATTGAAAATTAAAAACATCTGCTTAGTGCACAATTTTATTAATTATTTTATTGCAATATCATCTAGACTATACAATAAGATATTATTCATATTGTTATTAGAAGTACTACCTAAAGCAAAAAAAAACATTTTGGAATTATCTACTCGCAAAAATTAAAAAAAAAATAGTAGTCCAAAAATTTAGGCGCAGGTACTGAAACAGTTTACATTCCCTCAGTAAAATGATTCAATTTACTGGATGCATTTCTATGAAATATTACTTCAGTTTCTTTAATGTTTCATAGATTTTGATGAAATAGGAAATAGCTGCTTTTCCGTGTATAAACACGAGGTGTGAGTGTCTTTAAACTACATCAGGTGGCAATAAAGTACAGAACTGCCTGTAATTATGTAATTGCCAGAATTGCACTTCTTAAATAGGTATCTTCACGCTGGATTTGTGACTGCATTTTCATTAACACAACTATTGGACATTCTAAAACTATTCGTAAGGATCTTCTAATGCTAATTCCTTCAGAAGACAATTTCTAGCTCCTAGTTCATCCCTTCTATTAACCCATTGCTTTTTTTCTTTATCGCATAAACTTCTTCATCCATCTCTTGTAAAATAGTGATTAAAATATGCTCATTCATTTGATTGCATTGCAGCCTGTGCGTTTGGTAAAATACCACGAAACTTGTGTACTGTACTCAACTGTAGTGTGAACGATTTTTGGTCAGTAGCAAGTAATTTAGATACTAAACTACTTGCCACTCGACTAAATTACTAGCCTAGTGCCAACGAGCCTTAAATGCTAAAAAGTGACAAGTCATGCATATAAGCCAAGGGTCCTCAAACTTTTTACCCCATCCACCCCTTGATACGATATTTGCCTTCTTATCGACCCCCACAAGTATTTAATAAAAACATTAAATCATTTTTGGCATTTATGTTGCTAAGCAATAAGAAGGCCTGCATAAAAACTCAGCAAAATAATTTACAAAATCCACCCAATAACATTAACAGAAAAACGAGATACTTTCCACTATTAACATAATCTCAAAAAATAGGAACAAAACCATGGATAGATGCCAAAAAGAGCTGATGGTTGTTGTACTGTTTTAACTTGTCACATGTTTCATCATTTACTTCACATGACTTCACAAATAGATGAGAATTGAGAGGATGAGCTTTAATTTTACTTATTGACTTGATTTTTAGTAGAGCATTCCTATTTTTTTTCTGTACAGTTTAATTGATCCTCTTTATTATTAATCGACCCCTTTTCGACCCCCCTGTGTTAATCGAACCTGGGAGATCTCTTATCGACCCCAAGGGGTCTGTATCGACCACTTTGGGACCCCTGATATAAGCAAAATTGGGACACTATTTAGCTCCAAATATGTAATTAATGAGACCATCCTTTCTATGGTATTAAAAAAATGTAGAGGTAACAATTTGTTAAAGAATGAACATACTGAGAAGGTAACTGTGAAAGCAAACCATTTGCTCCATTTCTTAGGTCATAATTTAAAAACTGTATGCCAGAAGTTAAATCAATTGTATATTCAAAGCACTTGTGTGACTTTTCTTAGAATAGTTAGAAATTTCTTAGAATATTGTTGTTCTGTATGGTGCCCCCATTAAAAAGAATTGATAAGAGGCATTGGAGATGAACCAAAGAAGACCCACCAATTCATGATGGGTGTATATAACTGGAGAAAAAGCATAAGTAAGATGTTGAAAGGGTTGAGATGGGATGACTTGGAACACCATAGGTATTGCTCTGGTCAGAAGTTAATTGGAAAATTCAGACAGACCTATTTCAGAATGACACATGAACTGAGGCAATATAACACCATTCCATATTAAATACATTATAATGGACAATTAAGTAGCATTTTAAGATCGATAAAAGTTAATTTTTAAAAATTGTGACATTTTGAAGTACGTGGTAGAAAAGTGGAAACACAACCAGCTGTATGCAGATAAAATTGAAGCAAACTTCAATGGGAATGCAGATGTGTCAGCTCTACCAACTGTTGAGAAAGCCAAGTGAGAAAAAGTCATGTGGAGCCACAAAGTTTATCCAGGCATCTATGAATGGTAGAATACAGCATAGCATGAAAGAGTTACGGAAACGGAACTGCCTGCAATGAACATGGACTGCCCACTGGAACACTATGACAACAGCTGATTAGACTGAGCTTATTTACTTCTGTAAACCACCTCTGAAATACATGTTGCAACAGTTAAGAACTGGGCAGTAGTTGCTCTTGTGTGTCTATGTAAAATGTTTAGGTGTAAACAATGTTTGTTGTTTCACTGTACATTTGGCCAGAAAAATGTGCATTCACATTAACACTTGTGGCACATATTCCTAATAGGCTCTAAAAGAATCACTAAGGGCCTCCACATGGGTATTTACTTTAACAATACTGTTAGTTATGATGAAATTTCATCAACCATAAAATTACCTGTGCTGCTAACAGCAAACACAATAATAATAATTACATCACAAAAATATCATATATATTATTTCTATAAGGTGTTTTTTTTGTCACAAGCCTATATCTTCCTTCATACTTAACCGAAATCAATGAATGAGGTGTCATTTTAAAGCTTATGATCTCCACTTTGGTTAAATCGTATTTTAAGCAAGAAAGTTTTCGGAATTCGACCCTTAAAGGGCAAAAATGTAAATTTTTCTAAAATGCTGTTTTCTGTGTTACGAGTCAGTTATCTCCCTCGATACCTATCTGAAACAGTTTTATGAAGTATCGTTTTAAAGATTAAGATCTCCGCTTTAGTGACGTCATATATTAAGCCAGAAAGTTTTCTGAATTCAACCCTTAAAGGGCAAAAGTATCAATATTTTTGCAATGCGTTTTTGTGTCACGAACGATTTATCTCCCTTAATATCTAACCGATATAGATAAATGAGGTATCATATTAAAGAAAAAGGTCTCCGCCATGGTAACATTATATTTTAAGAATGGAATTTTTCGTAATTCGACCCTTATAGGGCAAAAATGACACTTTTTCTAAAATGCGTTTTTTGTATCTCGAGCCATTTATCTCCCTGGATATCTAACCAAAATCGATAAATGAGGAGTAATTTCTCAGCTTTGTGACATCATATTTTAAGAAAGAATGTGTTTTGAACTCAACCCTTAAATGGAATAAGTATAAATTTTTCTATAACGCATTTTTGTGTCACGAGCGATTTATCTCCCTTAATATCTAACCGATATAGATAAATGAGGTATCATATTAAAGAATAAGGTCTCCACCATGGTAACATTATATTTTAAGAAAGGAATTTTTCGTAATTTGACCCTTATAGGGCAAAAATGTCACTTTTTCTAAAATGCGTTTTTTGTATCTCGAGCCATTTATCTCCCTGGATATCTAACAAAAATCGATAAATGAGGTAGGATTATGAGGAGTAATGTCTCAGCTTTGTGACATCATATTTTAAGGAAGAATGTTTTTGGAATTCAACCCTTAAAGGAAAAAAGTATAAATTTTTCTATTACCGATTTTTGTGTCACGGGCGATTTATCTCCCTTAATATCTAACCGATATAGATAAATGAGATATCATATTAATGAATAATGTCTCCGCCATGGTAACATTATATTTTAACAAAGGAATTTTTCGTAATTCGACCCTTAAAAGGCAAAAATGTCAATTTTTCTAAAATACGTTTTTTGTATCTCGACCCATTTATCTCCCTGGATATCTAACCAAAATCGATAAATGAAGTGGGATTATAAGGAGTAATGTATCAGCTTTTTGAAATCATATTTTAAGGAAGAATGTTTTTGGAATTCAACCGTTAAAGGAAAAAACTATAAATTTTTCTATAACCGATTTTTGTGTCACGAGCAATTTATCTCCCTTGATATCTAGCCGATATAGATAAATGAGGTATCATATTAAAGAATAAGGTCTCCGCCGTGGTAACATTATATTTTAAGAAAGGAATTGTTCCTAATTCGACCCATAAGAGGCAAAAATGTCAATTTTTCTAAAATGCGTTTTTTGTGTCTCGAGCCACTTATCTCCCTTGATATCTATCCAAAATCGATAAATCAAGTACAATTGTGAGGAATAGTGTCTCAGCTTTGCTTACATCATATTTTAAGAAAGAAGTGTTTGGAATTCAACTATTAAAGGGAAAAAGTATAAATTGTTCTACAACGTATTTTTGTGTCACGAGCCTTATATTTCCCTTGATATCTAATAGATATAGATAAATGACATATCGTATTAAAGACTAAGGTTTCCGACGTGGTAACATTATATTCTAATAAAGGAATTTTTTGTAATTCGACCCTTAAAGCGCAAAAATGTCAATATTTCTAAAATACGTTTTTTGTGTTTCGAGCCATTTATCTCCCTGGATTTCTAACCAAAATCGATAAATGAAGTAGGAGTATGAAGAGTAATGACTGAACTTGGTGACATTATATTCAACGTCACTATTCATCTCATTTTATTCGCGAAATTTTCGCACCGGGTCGTCTAGTATGATATAGTAAAGAATTAATTATTCCCAATAGACTCTAAAAAAATCACTAAGGACCTCCAAATGAGTATTTACTTTAACAATGGTGTTAGTTATGATGAAATTTCATCAATTATAAAATTACCTGTGCTGCTTACAACAAACACAATAATAATAATAATAATAATTACATCACAAACATTTATGATATAATAAAGAATTAATATTTTAAAAAAGATATCGAACTTAATCATATCCTTATTATTTTAAACACTGTGTCAAAAGAATAAAACAATAACACATACCTGAAGTTCTATCAGATACAAATATTTGTTCAGGTCCTCATTGTAACGCTCAACACTCACTTTACACAGTTCCAACTGTTCTTCCTGAGTCTTGAATCTCGGAGGCATAAGACCATGAATTCCCAGGCTTTGTCTTTCTTGCAATGTGAATGCCAGCCCCTGTCACAAGTGAAATATGCCATAGATAATATATATATAAAGATCAATAATAATGATAGAGAAAAACTATTATATTCCACAAAAACGAAACATAAAAATTTACAACTTTATTCTGTAAAAGTCACATCACATATAGTGAATTCCTTTGTAAAAATTACTAGACAGAATAGAAGAAGAAGCCAATAAAACAATCTTTCAATTTTTCTTTAAATATATCTTCATTATTTATGAACTGTTTTATACTTTTAGGAAGTTTATTAAACTTGTGTACCAGAGTAACTAACCCCTCTTCAAACTAATGCTAACAACATTTGGGAACATACCCACAGCTACATTGCTTTCCTGAAAAAAAATATTAATACATTTAAAGATATTTGCTGAACCATATTTACTAAAGCTGAGAGAGGAGGGATGCCAACACATGTAAAATGACCTCAGTACATAAACGATATTTTTAGTGATTCTGTTCATTTGTGAAGTTAAATGGGTCAGGGGGCAGGCTTAGTGTAGTGATTTGTGTTACAGCCTTTCCGCCTGTAACTTATCTAACCTTTTTGGAATTCATTTTACCTTGAAGTGTCTTTACCTGTCCCTTTATTGTGAACAGTATAATCAAAAATATCTAAGATCACTTTTAGTTTCAATTTTCACAAAGTCTATGCAATGATGTACATAACTTTTCAGCTCGCCCACAAATACCATCATCAATGATAATAGTGACAGTGAAAATTCTGTTAGGCCATGAAAGTAGGCAAGAATAAGGACAGTAAACCCAACACTCACCACAGATGATGGCAGAAATGTCATGCTGAACAAATACAAATGCATTTTACAATACTTTTGTTTAAATATTAACCACATTTAAAGGTGAGATAAATGGCAGGAGGATTAGATATGTACTTAACAAGACTTGCCAACCACATTCATGAAGCCAGAGATGAACAAGGTGAATGGTGGGGATGACAACGGTGGAGAAAGCAGTAGACAACCAATAATTATGAGAAAGCATAACTTAGCACTGCAAACTAATAAAATATAGACATATATAAAAAATAAGTGATAAGTTTACTGGTGGGATCATAATGAAGGTATGCATATGCTTCAGTAAACCACCCAATCTATAGAACGCCTTTTTCACCAGTACTCACCTACTGACCCTCTTAGACTAGCACAGGGATCTTTCCATTGCAACAAATCTCACTGAAAAACTTGTAGCATGAATACACGCATCACTATCTATTCTGATCCTTCAACAGAGGAAATCTTTCCCAATTATTGGATGTGCCACTTACACACATACACAACTCATTTACTAAGTTACCTCTGTTCATTGCACAGCTTCTTACATTGGCCTCGGAACTAACCTGCTGTCAACCAGGAAGAATGTCCACAGGCGAACAGTTTATAATGGCATCCTAGAGCATATAGTGGAAGCCCATATCAGATGCCACACCTCTGACAATCTTAACAACTGTTTTACAGTAAAAGCTTACAGGTTATTTCCTGATACTACTATTACTTCTGATGGGGAATAAACCACCAACATACCTTTGACACCAGGCATTTCCCTTACCTGCTTACAACACACCATCAGTACGATCAGTTATTTTCATTTTAGCCATCAATTCCTATAACAAATGATATGACCTCTTAAGAGGCATGAAAATATCATGAACACTTCGGGATGTAAAGCATCTAATCACCACGGCTGCTTCAATGGAGGACTGCTGAGCATATTATAATAGGGGGAACTAAGAGTTGCCATCAGTCTGCACAACATCAGGCCTGCCGCAAGTGTACATGCATGTGCACCGCATGCAGGCAGCACATCCAGGAGGGCTGCAAATGGAGCGATCAATCACATAATATTCGAAGTCATTGTCATAATGCCCACTCCACCGATAACATAAGAAATGCCATCACATGGAGAAAAATATCCGACTGTTTTCTTTTATATTATAGCATTAACAGCATCATCTATTAGCATCCATCATAATTAAGATGCAATGGGAAATGTCTGTCAGCAGGATCAACCTCCCAGCAGTGGCCGAAAGTCGATACCTTTGGCGAGACCATTGCTGTGCTCTATAACAGGACTGGCGAAATTAGGGAATCAACACAAGAGCTTCATTCTCAGTTTATACTAGTATGCATTCAGACAGTACTATCGCACATTAAACGGCAATTTTGTTAGAAGTGCTGTCAGTGCAAAATATAAGTGAAAAAAAATCGCAATTACGATAAGTACCTATGTTAATATATCAGCTTATCACAATAATCACTACTCGTAGCATTTGTTTGTTTGTAGCATTTATAGTCAGTCAGTTCAGGCAATACAAAATTCTAACAAGACTCTGAGCCAAACCTCCATGCATTTTAAAAACATGAAGTTAATTTTGTAGTTCATTTAACAGAATTTCTATCAACATTTTACAGACTCAACTACAGTTTAAGTTGGTTGATTGTTACTCATAAAGTAAAAAAACCTGCCTATCACTGATAGTTTTCGTTTTAAAATTCGCTATATTATTGTATTGAAAACTTTAAAGAAATATTTACTATTTACGAAAAATTTCAGGAACTGTACAAAAGGAAAAAACTTTCAGGAGTGCAGTTTTGACAGCAAAAACGAGAAAAGGTGGTACAGAAGGAAACACTGGTGGGTTCTTTAATGAAATTTTTAAACAAGCCAGAAAGTAAGGAAACGGAATGTCTAGAAAATGTTGATGTAGCTTCAACAAGCACAGTCTTAAGTCCAGGAGCTATGGAGGTGTCTGAAGAAAAATGTAAATGTTGTTGTACTCCCTCAGATGGAGACTTCAGTAAATCAAGAGAAGGTACTACTAGAGAACATGGAATCAGTTTATCATCGTCAGTGAGGTGTTAGATTACTGTAACGATCCTGTTCTGTGGCCGGCCAGTATAACTAATGATCTTGTTAATATTTTGGTTAGTCGTGGTCCTGTACAGGTGTTTAACTACAATTTCCTCATGGAAGAAAATTTTCAGATAATTATTATTCTAGAAATCTTCCCAATGGAGAAAAAATTAACAGGGAATGGTTTATTTGCTCTATTTCAAAAGATTAAGTCTTTTGTTGTTGTTGTTGTAAAATAATTTGTAAAACTGTAACCAATTTATCTTCTTTGAACGGTGTTTCTGATCAGCAGTATTTATCATTAACATTGATAAGACACGAAACAAGCGTTACCCACAGCGAAAATGTACAATTGTGGGTACTACTGACTAATATGTAAAAAATTACTGAAAACCAAATACAGCTGAGACTATTAGAATCAGAAAAAAACAATGGTGTGATGTATCAGAAAGAATCATAGCCATTAACAAGTTTTTATCTCATCAGTGTCTGGCTTTACAGGGCTCGTCAAAAACACTGTATAATGGTAATTTTCTAAAATCAATTCAAATGTTAGCATCCTTTCATTTAGTCATGCAGCAACATAAACTCAGAGTTTATTCCTCAAAATATGATTCAAATTGTATGATTCACTATTTAGAAGATAAAAGTCAGAATTAAATCATTGATTTACTTGGCTCAACCATAAAAAATTATACACTGGAGAATCAGAGAATCAAAATATTTCTCCATCATATTAGACTGTACTCTTGATGTAAGTCACACAGAACAAATTATAGTTGTACTCAGTTATTTTAAACAATGAACTGAAACAGTTGCGATATGCAAAAATTTCGTTCGTTTCTGTCCAAACACCAGGTCTAACAAATTTTGTTTTGGATTTATTTTCACAATTAAATCTCAACATTAAAAACCTACATGGTCAAGGTTATGCTAATTCTTCTAATATGCATGGAAACACAAGGGACTGTAATTTTTTGTTTGTTTTTGTTTGGAAAATCAATAAACGTGCATTTTACGCTCCAAGCTCAACTCATAGTCTCAATTTGGTGGTAAATGATGCAGCAAATATTACACATGAAACTTTTTAATATAATTCAAGAAATTTACATTTGCTTTTCATCATCCACAAACATGTCGTCAATAATTAGCAAACATTTACCAGATTTTAAATTAAAAGCTTTAAGTGCCACGCGGAAAAGCTTTCAAAGTGGCTAACCAAGTCAATGCAGAAACAGATTTCCCACCAATAATCACAATTCACTCAAGAAGAAAACTGACAATTTAAATATGAACATAAGTGATGAAGTTCTACTAGCCCCCACAATCAAACACAAAGTGGATAATTCTAGATCAGATATTAACTTCTTTAATGGATAGATTCAAGGAGTTAAAAACGTTTACCGATGTATTTGGCTGTTTCAGCAATAACTTATGTATTTTCTCCAATGCAACATTGTGAAGATTTAAATTTGAAGCTTAAAGACAATTCAAGTAGTGAAATAGACATTGACAGTATTGATTTGTTTGGTGAAATCAATGCTTTAAAGTTGCATTTTTCCAAAAACCAGTCTAATGACCCACAAACCATATTACAATATCTTTTTACTAACGACTTAATTTCAACATTTCCAATCACAGCAATAGCACTAAGAATATTGCTTATATTGCCGGTTTCATTTGCATCTGGTTAATGATCCTTTTCAAAGTTAAAAAACTATTAAAAGAAACTATTTAAGATCAACAATGCACCAGCAAAGACTAAGTAATTTAGTTAGACAGCTTGGATACAAGAACATTGATAGCTAATTTGCAAACATAAAGACAAGAATAGTTCAATATTTAAATGGTTTTACACTTAAGTAAACAAAAATAAATAAGTAATAAAAATAAAACTTTTTAAAGTATTGAATTACTTTTTTCACACCCTTATGAGACAACATTAAGCTCAGCATAGGTAGTCGAAGTTAAACAGGGACGGCATAATCAGTTTTGCACACGGGCCTGCACAACATGTAACTAATATTATTTTCTCAGCAACAATGAAGCAGGAAGACATCCTGTGAGGCAATATTTATATGAAATGGAAAGATTATAGCAAAATTTAAGTAAGAATAAATGCAATGAGGTGAAATTTATGTTTGCACATTAGCTTACGTTTTGTATAATGAGTGCATTTTTTCTTTGTGAAATGTGTAATTTATGACGACTGTCCTAGCATTCGCCTAGATTATTTGTACACATTTTAATTTTTTCAGTCGATATAGCCTTTCCAGAGATTACACTGTTCCATAATTAATGGTTGTTCACTTCTCTCCCCACCATCATCATCCCCACCCTCTCAACCTTGATGTATTGCACTTCAGTCAGATAGTTTTAATGAATTCTAAGGTACAGTTTGTATTGTGCATGTTAACATATTTTCTTTACCTAAACTTGCCTAACAGTAATGGAACGAAAGCAAACCGATGGCTGTTTGTGAGACATATGGCTAGCAGGTGACATACCTGTGCTGACATTCAGGATGAAGAATTTATTAAAGAAAGCGTCTTGGGCTTCTGGTTATGTTTCAGAAGCTAGCACTGCTTCCTTTGTCAAGCCACCACTCTACATCAACTGAAGTTGGCCGCACAGTAGTCCACCCGTATATGGCTGCCAGCGGAAAGGGGAGGCTATGTGGAGGGACTGTCCAACTGGACATCAATCACCAGGTGATGTCATGAGTCACACTATGCCCTAATATGGGGCTGTAATGCCCCCACCTGGACACCGGTAAATCTTGTGATGAACCTGGCAGGCTGATGGGATACTTGGCCAGGTTCGATGAGAGGACTGAGCGAATGGGTAAGGATCGAGCATAGAAGTCGATCTGAGAGACATTCGTGGTAGGATCATCAGTATGAAATGACTTCATAAACACGTTGTATGTACACTATTTACCATCACAACACAGTGTGAATACCGTGCTGTACAAAATATACAAGTGGTTTCCATTAGGATTAATGCTGAAGACTGATTACAATGTAAGATGCTATTACGCTACCTTTGGAAATCCTGCTATGACATACTTGAATATGGAAAATAGGCTCATTATATTATAACTGTGTATGACATTTACTATGAGCATGGCAAGTGCATATGTGGGCAATTATCTAGCCCAGTTAACCCAGCTATAGACAAAATGAAAGAACCCAGATCCCTATCTACGATACAACAATGGGTTTCCATGTCCAACCATACCACTCCATTGTAGAGCCAACCTGTTACGTGCCATCCATCTTCTTCATGTGTGGCGCAACTACACAGCCCCGGCCTGCCAGAGGGCAACTCGACGTCTGTGTTCACTCTACTCCGACTGTTGCTGGCTCTGACTGATTGATGAAGACGAGACACCCTTCGATGCCTGTGCAAAGATTTTTAACACAACCTCCCACTACGGACCTAAATTGGAGTAGCACATGGTAGACCAATGATGAGGCCTATCAATTCAGTCATCTGCCATACACAGATTGACCATTGCGCACTTTTTACAAGCTGTCAGTGCTCCAAATACCTGGTTGAGTCCTCTCTCTGGTATTTTAACATGTAAACTTGTTGCCCTTGTTTCATACTTAAGAAACATGGAACTTTTAGCCATATGAACAATACGATTCACTACAGGGTGACTGCGCATAACTTGTAATAATTTTATAGCTTGCTCCCACATCTGACTTAAGCTGAGGCCTTGATCATGATTAATATCATTCCCATTAAGTCTTATCTCGATTGATTCTTTAACAACAGTCCCAAGAATTATCATCATGGCACAGATGTGTCATTTCTTTCACATAATGCTTTGTGCCTGTTGTCAATAGAATGTTCAGCTATTGTAAAGCTGATATAATGGGATGATCAAGGAGAGGAGTTTAATGCTCACATTTTAAGATCCACAGCCTTAGTTCTATCTTACACTGTTGCTGAATACTGCTGCCTGATCTGGATCAATACTGTTCACATAAAGAAGACAGACGTGCAATTCAATCAGTCAATGTGAATTATGGAATGTTTTTGAAGTACAAGCATCCTATAACTTCATGTTCAGTAATATTCTACTTCCAGCTCTAAGATCAGAAGCTCTCCTAGAGATCTGGAAAAACATTCAGAAGAACCCTCTGCTAACCATACATCGAGATATTACACAAGCAATACATCAACGCTTGATATAGAAAACCACAAAGACACACAACACAATTAACCTTCTAAGGCCCCTTTTCAACCTCAAAAGCTATGGTTAACTCTATGAGAGCAGTCATTGGTACTCAATAAACATCTAGCTGAAAATCCTTCTATGTGGATCAAGGATTCAGTCTCTCCAGACATCAAAACAGAATCGTCAACTGGATTCAAACCAGACAAGGCAGATGTGATTACACTATGACACAAATAGACTGGGTCGATTCTGCAAATTGCGACTGTGGAGCCACCTCACAGAAAATCCATCATATCAATTCTCACTGTTCTATTCTCACTTACAAAGGTACAATAATGGACATTCACCATGCACTGGTTAAAGCAACTAAATGGATTAAAGCTCTAGAAATGTAGGATTATATGAGCTTGTGTTGTCCACTCTTTATCGTATAATCTGCAAAATATGTACACTCATCATACGGCAAATAAATAATAATTAGTTGAATTATTGTTTGTAAGTTGTTTTCTAAGTTATCGGGGGTTATGAAATTTGATTGAACAAAGGTGTATAAATGTTTAAAATTTAATCGAATGTCGCTCCATTCTGGAAAGTTAACTGATATGGCACAAAGTTTGCATCCTTCAAATCTGGAAATGAACAAGTTTGTAATGGAAAGGGTTCTAGTAAATATGCAAGTTAACTCTGTGATAGTGGATACAGAATAAACTACTTGTGTCGTGGGTAAAAAAGACAGAATCACTTGTCTTCAAACTACAGATCCCAGTAAACAAAAAATAAATAAATCACGAAATCCTGTGAGCAAAATGGCGAGCTCTTAGTCAATGATGATAATTATGGAAAACTTTTGGAATAAATGAAAATGATGATAAATTTGCAACAATAACACCCATGAATGAACTCTTAGAACAACAAACAGATGTCATAATCAAATAAATAGAGATGGATTATACAATCTTTAGCAGTGAAATAAAATCTACAATGATAGCCACAGAGAGGTTTAGAAAATTTTAAAATATCAGAATCTGATGAAACATTGCCCATGAAACAAGAGGAGTTGTATTTGGTCTACGGAATGAAAAGTGGTGCTAATTTAATAGGATCCATGTCACATAAGGATACAAATTGTAATTACAGGAGCTTAGTTGTGAGTATCAAAAATATACAATACGTGGTAATGATGACTTACATCGAAGTGCAGGGAAGAACACAAGGGATCTACAAGAGAAAGAAAGCTTTATTAAATCTAACCAAGTGATTGTTGCTTCTATGCTAGGAAATAGATCTGTGGGATTGGGTTAATTGTTTCTTGGGCATGAAGCATGACACGTATGTCTGAATTCCAGCTGAAGCAACTATGTGCCTCGTCAAATAGCTTATTTTAAGGGTGGGAAAATGATGGATATAATCGCAGCAGTCAAGAGAATATCCCAAAGAAGTCCCAGGCCTGGTTTATGTTGTTTGATAGTTTCACTGTATGTGGTTTCCACATTTAAGGTATTTACCTGTCAATGGATCATTTACATTATGTGGTCAGGGATAGCTGTTTACTTCACCAGGAAAGCAAGATGGAAGGATACTAATGAAAACTACACAAGAATGTTTTCAATATTTCTCTCAATTGAGCAGAGCCAATCCCTACAATAAAAAACACAAGATGCCAATTGTCATTTACGATATTGCATAGCTGCCTAAAATGATAATAAATCTCTGAGACAGTTTTGGGCCACAAATTTGTAAAGAAATGACCATGTAATGTTATATATACTTTTTCAGTAAGCGATATATGAATGTAGAATAGAAAATGTAGACTTAATGTTTTATATAACTTAGTTAGCATAGAATAATCCTCGAGGGAATGGGTGATGTAGTTTATAAATGAGAGAAGTTAATGTCTAAGAGTGCCATTTAATTTTGTTGTGATAACTTCAAACATATGGGAAGAATCTAAGATTCTAGTAGAAACTAAGGTTAATCCATTTGGAAACTTCCATTTGCTGAAAAAATTATTAATAACAAATTGTAACAAGTAATAGACCAGGTTTGGTTACGAAATTATTTCGGTTAAAGACCAGTTTGCTGAAAACAGACAGCTGAATATTCATACATTTGTAAAAAATGTGGATAATAATTGATGAGAAGTGAACTTGTGAGAGTTGAAAGAAAATACACAACCAGAAGCCATTGAAGGCATTGAGGTAGTTTCTTGTTTTGATGATGAAGGAAATTGTCATGTGGAGTTTTTATGTATTACAGGAGACACAAACTTATTTCAAATTAGTTTAAAAGCTCATGATAATTTTTTCACATGGACAGACGCACACAATAAAGGGGAATTATTACAAACCATGGTAAATATGCAGATTATTACAAGGAGAAGTTTTAAATAATAAATGGTTGTGACAAAGAGGAAGAACTAAATTAGTATTGAAAACAGGGATGATTGCTACTAGAATAATGTCACTGTCTTAAAGTCCATGGATGAAAGGCCATCCAGATAAGAAATGGGAAATATAACAAAAGGGAATAATGAAAAGTGAATATTCTAGCTCTTATAAAAGGGAGAACATCTACGGTTTTAGTCTGATTTGAAGACCTTAAGGACAGACAAGTGAAAATAAAGAAGAGAATTCATTTTGTCAGAGATGATAACTGAATAAAGATAATATCATTCACAATACTCATAGAATACTTTGAGAAAAATGTGAGGATAGTAATCTGAGATTGCTGTTAAAGCTATTTTGAAGACAGAAGAATGTGAAATACCATAGACATTATTGTGAGGATACATTTATGACTAGTGAAGAAAAGTGATTTTGAATAACTCAGTAGATTTATATCAGAAACAATTAAAACAAAGAACTGCTGTGAGGCAATATTTAAATGGAAAGGACTGATAAAATACACCCAAAACTCACCAAAGTTGAAGGTAGGAGGGCAGCAGCAAAATAAAACAATACACAAACGCAGATAATACAATATTTTGGGGTTAAGCATTTTCCGAGTGGCTGGATTTACCGCAAGGCTTGCGCGAGCTCAGCCACTTACTTCTTTTAACTTAACAAAGGGTTTACCCTGAAATTTTGTATTTTCTCTGTTTGTGTATTGTTTTGTGTTGTGGTTAACCTCCTTGCTTCAACTTTGGTGAGTATTGGGTGTATTTTATCTGTCCTTTCCATATCAGTAGATTTATAGTTGGTTGATAAGAATGATCTGAATTTGGTGGGTAATAAAGTCTTTAGAAAAACTGATATTATGAATCAATAATGAAAAGAAAAGAGCATGATTTAAGAGGTGCTTTATGGGGGGGGGGGGGAATGCATTTTGGAATTACCCAAGTGACTCCAGTTGTGGATCAAGAGATGAAATAAATAGAATGTGGAAGAAATTCATGAAGAATGGAATCATCAATACTATGTCATCTGTGAAAGGATTATGATTTCAGGAAGAATTTTATTTTTTTTTACAATGAAGAAAAAAATGGTTTTTCCATAACCATTTTAAATAACCAATAAATTATGTCGAGGCAGAAAATGATCTCTCGAGATACTACATTACCAAAAAGAAAATTAATGTTCATAATTAAGTTCGGGGAGGGGCACCAAATACTGAAGTGTTCCCTAGGAGATGGAAGGGAGATTGAAGGGACTTCCTGAGCCTACAGTTCTTATCAACATTTTGGCAAGTTTTAAAATGATTAGGAATCACAGTTTTTCTCACAATAAACTTTTATTGCCATGCCAGTATGCAATGTCATTCCCTAATCCACAAACACAGTAATTGATTATAACCAAGTAACTGTACAACACCCATTTCTCTTTTGCCCTTCCACCTCATGCCACCACATTTTCCTAATGTTACCATTTATAGAAAAACTTTTGCACAGCTATTTCTAAACTAGATGGCAGATAATTCTCAAGTATACAAGTGAGCAGAGACCACAACTATCACTGTTCTCTAAGAATAGCAACATTTTTTGAATTGGTAAGATAATAACAATGAGATTGTTTAATTTAATGGGACAGAGTGCATGCTCCTAGTTGCAATTTCAAACAAAAATGTCCTTCAGAAACAGTCAGGAGTGTAAGAGCTTCAGATAGATGTGGCCGTTAGGAATATGTGTGCGTAAAGAAAGAAAAGAAAAAAAAACCACTATGTAGTAGCCATAGTAGAGGTGTAAGTGCTACTGTGCAGGATCAGGTCAGCACAAGCTACCAGGTCACAAGTTTTTACAAACCTAATGCAACATTAGGTAAGGTAACACAGGTTTTAGGTTCACTTTGCAGGTATTTAAGGATGATAGAGTAGTGGTAGCGGGAGGTATGGGGAATAGTACTGACAGAAAAACAAATTATAGTATAGAGAGTAAACTGAAGAAAGTTACGATGGAGGTGCAATATACCACGGTTGAGCTCATGCATGACCAAAGTCACCATGACCAGTCACAGTAGTACCATGTTAGTTGGGAATGTTCCGTCTTGGGGGTTGTGCCTGTGCACACTGATGGTAGGTGAGGTTCACTAGGCCCAGATTACACCTAGAAAGAAGGAACAAGAGGATACTTTCTGAGTTGTTTGCTAAAGCTGCAAGGAAGCAGTGATGATGGGGTCAGGATTGTGGCTATTTTTAGATTTGGAATTGACGATGAGGGGACAAAAAAATAGGTGATCAATGACTGGAAAAAAATCATTAATGTTAAAGAAATAGATGAAGCTTCTGAAACAATAACACATGAAGGCAGAACTGGAAAGGTGAAGGTCAATGATGAAAATAGAACAAAGTCGTAACAAGATTGTTATTGGTGAACTGTAGAATGATAATGAACAGAATAATAGAATTTGCAGTCTTAATATACACCAATCACAAGTAATTATAGGAGTGGAGTCTCGGTTAAAGTAAGAGTACTAGACAATGAGGTTTTCCCCAATGGTTACAGAGTGTACCACAGAGATAGAGGAGCAACTGGTGGAAGGGTTAGCAAGACTACTACAGATCACTGGTCTTCTTAGATAATGACCATGAGTCACTTGGAATAGACTTCTGTGGTGATAAAAAAGAAAAAAAATCTCAGTGTTGACTGCTTACAATAGTGGAATAATGAACATGAGGCTCTTGGGAAGAAACTAAATTCATACTCAGAATTCAGAAGTGAACATTAAATGGTCATTATTGGTGGGGACTTAGATTTCCCAGGTGTCAACTGAGTAGGAAATAAGATTGGGAAAGAGGTATTCCCAAATGGTAGAGCAGAACACAAGAGGACAAAACTCCTACTGAACCACAATGATAACTTGGAGGAGTGTCTAGTAATAGAATGAATAAGTATCCATGAAGTAGTTCTGATGGATATTAAGGCCGCCACACACAGTGCGGGAAACCCACGGGATTTGGACGGAATGATCACGGCCTTGCGGGATCCCGCCATGTGTGTGGGCACTTTCTTGAGGCCGTGGCTGCACCCCAGTGCGGCCAAATCCTCACTGAAAAACAATCTCAGGGTGAGAATCTCAGCGTGTTTGTCCTGCGGTCAGTCGGCCTTCGAGGATTTTTTTGCGAGTGCCTGTATGTGTTGCGATTTTGTTTCTCTGTTTTGTTTCTAGTGTTCCATTTCGTGATTTTCCGTGTTTATAAATATGTATGATAGTGAGCCCTGTCTATAGGAATTGAAGTACCAGGAATACAACGACACAAACAAACGAGAAGCTACCTACGCCAAGCTGGCATAAATATTGAAGGAGAATGAACCAAATGCAAAAATAAAAAGAATCAATACTAAAAAAAACAGCAACATTAAAACATCAGGAAATGAATCTTTGCGAAATGATGTGCTGAAGAACATTAAAAAAAAAAAAAAAAAAAAACCGGCTGCAAGAAGAATACTTTGACGTTGTTAGCAAAATCGTTGCCATAAAATTACGTGGCCTTCCGACCAATCAAATGCTAATAGCAGAAAAAATAATTAATGACACCCTGTTTCAGGTCGAAATGGGCTGTTTAGGAATGTCTTACAGTGAGCAACGGTTACCTACTTCTGGCCTGTACTATTCTGCCTGTACTATTCTGGCCTTTATTATTCTGCCTGTACTATTATCCAGGAACCTCATCGAAAGTCTCAGCCCACAACCTTTTCAAGCAACACCCGCAGGATTATTATAAACCACCAGCAGATTTTGATAAATTACCTCAAAACAACGACACAGCAGCAATTGTTCTATCAAATTATAATGCAAATGATGTCATGTGATTTGAATTTGAGTTTACTTTACATGATCCACAATATTAATGACAACATGATTTTAAACTAATATTATTTTAATTTAGTTTTTATGTCATTTAAACTTAATTTTATGTTGTTGATGTATTTACGAATGGGAATAAATCAATTACAGTAAAAGTCCGGTTATCCGAGTTCCGATTATCTGAGCCGCCTGGTTTACCGAGGCAAATTTTTGAAATATGATAGGAAGCTTTTATGAAGATATGGAACTACAGAAAAAGGCTGCTTCAAGTTTTACTAGGCAACTTAGAGAAAGGTAGCACTGTGACAGATTCAATAAAGAAAATAGTAACAGCAGCCAACGCGTGCACATCATCGGATGCTGCCATCGTGAAGCCAACTCCAGGTGTGTGGCTACCTTTAGAGGACTCAGTAAACCAGTGGCCAAAAGTGCAGAGGAAAATTGGTACAGTTATAAAAACGCACAAAATTCAGACCTGAAGAGATATTTCATGGAAAGCTTCAGCAAATGGAAGGAAGGAACATTGAAGAGTTCAAGGAGATAGCTAAAAAAGAGTGAATAAATATTTATTCCAAAACAGAAAATAAAGAAAAGTACAGAACACAGGCCTACATACTACAATAGGGAAGTGAAGTGCTTAAATAGGTAGGTTGTTATATAACCTTAATTTTGCCAATACATGATAAAATTATATAAAAGAGCTATGAGCTCATAAGAAGACAACAGTAAAACATGTTTAAAGTCATTTTCAAGTATTTTAGAAGTAAAAAGCAATAGTAAACAGTAAAGTTTAATCATGACGAAATGTAAACACTGACTAAATAGGAGGTTTGGTTTATTTTCTATCAGATTTTTCTTCCTTCATGTACAGTAGAAAATTAAAATTCAAATGAAATCACTTTACGCTAGTAAAATAGTACTAAAGAAATATTGGAGATTTACCACAAATCATAGCACTAGGGAAGAAATGGTACCAAAACAGTTTAAATAAATTCACAACTCTAATTTTTAAGTTACAGTAAAGCTCCATAGCTCAAAAGATGCAGAAAAATGATATATATTATTTCTATAAGGAGTATTTTTTGTTACAAGCCATTATCTTCCTTCATACCTAACCGAAATCAATGAATGAGGTGTCATATTAACGTTTATGGTCTCCACCTTGGTCACATCATATTTTAATAAATGATTTTTTCAGAATTTGACCCTTACAGGGAACAAATGTCAAAATTTCTAAAATACGGTTTTTTGTGTTACGAGTCATTTATCTCACTGCATACCTATCAAAAATCGTTTAATGAAGTATCATTTTAAAGATTAAGAACTCTGCTTTGGTCACATCATATATTAGGACAGGAATTTTTCGAAATTCGACCATTAAAGGGCAAAAGTATAAATATTTCGTCAATGCGTTTTTGTGTCATGAGCCATTCATCTCTCTTCATACCTAACCGATATACATAAATGAGATATCATATTAAGAATAAGGTCTCCGCCATGGTAACATTATATTTTACAAAATTAATTTTTCGTAATTCGACCCTTAAAGGGCAAAAATGGCAATATTTTAATAAAGCTTTTTTGTGTCTCGAGCCATTTATCTCTCTGGATATCTAACTAAAATCGATAAATGAAGTAGTATTATGAAGAGTAATGTATCGGCTTTGGTGACATCACAGAAGAATTTTTTTTTTTTGAAATTTGACCCTTAAAGGGAAAAAGTATCATTGGTTCTACAACACATTTTGTGTCACGAGCCATTTATCTCCCTTCATATCTAACCGATATAGATAAATGAGGTATCATTTTTGATAAATGAGGTATCATTTTAAAGAGCAAGGTCTCCGCCATGGTAACATTATATTTCAAGAAATTAATTTTTTGTAATTCGGCCCTTAAAGGGCAAAAATGTTATTACTAAAATAAGTTTTTTGTTTCTCGATCCATTTATCTTCTTGTATATACAACCAAAAACGATAAATGAAGTAGGATTGTGAAGAGTAATGTCTCGGTTTTGGTGACATCATATATTAAGGAAGAATATTTTTGGGTTTCAACCCTTAAAGGGAAAAAATATCTTTGGTTCTACAATGCAAATTTGTGTCATGAGCCATTTATCTCCCTTCATATCTAACCGATATAGATTAATGAGGTATCGTGTTGAAGATTAAGGTCTCCACTGTGGTCACATTATATTGTACAAAAGGTATTTTTCATAATTCGACCCTTAACGGGCAAAAGTTTCAATATTTCTTTTTTGTGTCTTGAGTAATTTATCTCTCTTGATAACTATACAAAATTGATAAACGAGGTATCATTTTAAAGACTGAGTTCTTTGTAAGGTCTTTGGTTGATTGGACCATATTTTAAGAAAGGAATTTTTCAAAATTTGACCCTTAAAGGGCAAAAGTATGAATATTTCTAAAACGCATTTTTCTGTCACGAGCCATTTATCTCCATTGATATCTAACCAAAATTGATAAATGGGGTATCGTTTAAAATATTAAAAGTATCCACTTTGGACACATCATATTTTAAAAAAGAACTTTCATTAAATTCAACCCTTAAGGGTAAAAATATTATCATTTCTAAAACTTTTTTGTTTTTGTTTTTACCTCGCATGATGCCTAACTGAAATCGGTAGATGAGGTTTCATTTTAAAGTCCAAGGTGTTCGCTTTGGTCACACCATATTTTATAAAAGGATTTGACCCTTAAAGGTATAAGTATCAGTATTATTTCTACAACACAATTTTTATTTTTTTTTATTACAGCAATTTGTCTCCTCCAATACCTAACCGAAATTGATAAATGACATATTGTTTTAGAGATTAAGGTCTCCAATTAGGTATAATCATAAAATTATGAAAGAATTTTTCTGAATTTGATGTTTAAAGTGGTCTCGTGTATCAAACAGTTCAGAGCATGGTCCGTAGATTGCAGCATCAGTATCGCAGAGACGTCAGTACACTGTTTTTTTATACAATAAGTAGCTTTTCGGATATTTTTTTTTCTGTTACGGAAACATTTTTGTTTTGCTATACAATTCCAGTGTAAACATTTTATTCGCACATCAGCACATGCCACAGAGTTGTTGATATGCTGTGGGCATTTTGTTCAGGTTGGTTGTATTCTGTTAGGGTCAGTGACAGTTTGTCGTACATGCAGTGCGCTTTAAATTTTCCTAACTGTTTCATAATATGTTTTGATGCATACCTATTACACTAAAAAATAAAATATTTGCTACAAAGTGCGGTTCTAATTTTTATTATATTACAAGCATTCAATCTCACTATTCATTATATTTTATTAGCCAAATTTTTGCACGGGTCGTCTAGATTGAACTATACTACACTGAAGCACTGGCACACCTGCCTAATATTGTGTAGGGCCCCTGCGAGCAGTGCTAGAAATATCGTTTATAGAGGAAGGCGTATTCATTCTATTTTATTAACCAAATTTTTGCACGGGTCGTCTAGATTGAACTATACTACACTGAAGAGTCAAAGAAACTGCACACCTGCCTAATATTGTGTAGGGCCCCTACGAGCAGTGCTAGAAATTCGTTTATAGAGGCAGGCGTATTTGCTACTCCTAACATTCAGACTCAGGCGTAAAATGGAAATGTTCAGGCGTAATTATATTTAATTATGAAAATACAGATTTATAGCTTACAACCTTCTCCAACACAATTTAAAACTGTAAATAGGTCTAAATATGCCAATGTATTATATACCAAAATTATTAAATGAGTTAGTATAATTCTTGATTTTACTGTATTTATTACAATACTTCTGAATTTTACACAATGATCTTCATCTTCAGTAGGCATGGTAACTGATGAATTACTGTTTTTGATCGTTTACTTTGTTTGTTGACCTCCTGAATAGCGTGAAGTCGGAGCAGGCCTATTGGAAACAGCTGAAGAGCCTGATTATTTGTCAGCAGCTGATGTTACTTCATTTTCTGGCATTCCTCGTTTACGGTGCTTGTAATACTTTTATCACCACTACCTGTCTTTACAATCGGTAAAAGTCAGTAATTGTACGAGAAATCTTCACTCTCCGGGCATCCAGATTTGGGTTTTCCATGGTTTCCCAAATCACTCCAAGCAAATGCCGGGATGCTTACTTCAAAATTCCATGGCCGAATTCCTTTCCATTCCTTGCCCCCCTCCCCTCCTTTCCCGTCTCTAAATACCTCCCTGTTGAGAGACGTTAAGCAGTTAAAAAAAGAAAAAAATAAGTTCCGTTGTTAAACGAATAACGGAAGAATAAGGCACGCGCTAGAATAATTGTTTCTTACATCGCGGTACTTCCCCTACACTGTTGCCACATCCTCTGAACTTCAGAAAGGTGTTATTTGAAACTCTGAAACTGATCGACAATGTGACAGGATTATAATTGAAATTAATTATTAGAATTAAACCTCGTACATGCAAAACTGAAAACGAAGTACTGAAATGTATTTTTTTTTTTAATTTGATGCTTAGCGTATTTCTACGCCTTTGACGGAGATCGCAGGCGTAAAATGAAAAAATTTAGGCGTAATTACGCCTAACGCCCGGTCAATTTCGAGCACTGCCTGCGAGCATGCAGAAGTGTCGCAATGTGATGTGGCATGGACTCGACTATTGTCCCGAGTAGTGCTGGAGGGAAAGGATAACATGCATCCATAAATCTGTAAGAGTAAGAGGGGGTTGAGATCTCTTCTGAACGGCATGTTGCAAGGCATCCCAAATATGCTCAATAATGATTATGTCTGGGGAGTTTGGTGGCCAGTGGAGGTGTTTAAACTCAGAAGAGTGTTCCTGAAGCCACTCAGTATCAATTCTGGACGTGTGGGGTGTCGCATTGTCTGCTGGAACTGCCGAACCATCGTAATGCACAATGGACATGAATGGATGCAGGTGATCAGCAGGATGCGTACATACGTGTCACCTGTCAGAGTCGTACCTAGACGTATGAGGGGTCCCATGTCCCTCCAACTGCACACGCCCCCCCCCCCCCCCCCCAAGCAGGAACAGTGCCCTGCTGACATGCAGGGTCCATGAATTAGTAAGGTTGTCTCCGTAACACATCCATCCGCTTGATACAATTGGAAACAAGACTCGTCAGACCAGGCAACATGTTCCCAATCATCAACAGTCCAATGTCGAAGTTGATGTGCCCAGGTAAGGCATAAAGCTTTGTGTCGTGCAATCAGCAAGGGTACACGAGTGGGCCTTGGCTCCAAAAGCCCATATTGATATTTTGTTGAATGGTTCACATGCTGACACTTGTTGATTGAAATCCGTAGCAATTTGCAGAAGGGTTGCACTTCTGTCATGTTGAACGATTCTCTTCAGTCGTCATTGGTCCGTTCTTGCAGGTTTTTTTCTGGCTGCAGCGATGTCAGAGATTTGATGTTTTACTGGATTCCCGATATTCACGTGCACTCGTGAAATGGTTGTAAAGGAATATTGCCAGTTCATCGCTACCCATCTCTCATGCACCGACTATAACACTGCATTCAAACTCACTTAAATTGTGATGACCTGCCATTGTAGCAGCAGTAAGTGATCTAACACCTGCGCCAAACACCTGTTGACATATATAGGCGTTGTCAACCACAGCACCATACTCTGTCTCTACTAGTCTAACTCTGTTTGCATACGCATTCCTTGGCTCTTCAGTGTATATAGAAAACTAGAATCTGTAGGTAAAGCAGAAGTAAGCTTTGAAAGAAAGGACGGGTATTGAATGACGTACACATTTTAAATGGTGCGGAGTTCAGTTAGTAACAGAAAAAAAGATTATATCAAAACAAAGTAGTCTATTTACTGTGCACACTGAGTAAGTTTTTTAAAGATTGAAGTAATATTTTGGCTGAAAAAGAGGAAAAGAAGATTTGAAATTTGAACGAGAAAATGGTGGGATGGCATAGGGCTTTAACAGATTTTGAAAGTATAAAAGAAAGCTATCAATGTCTAAGTTTTTTTAATTACTGTGTAATAACAGTAAAAAGTAGTGATCACTACGTAATACAATTAGAATTAAGCGATATTATATACCAAAAGTTAGGGGAGGCTCTTTAGAATATTTTAAATAAAGAATCAGCACATAAGTTCTAAGACTTTGCGAATGAGAGGAAATTTTAGGTTGTAAAACTTCAGGATATTTTTACTAATGAACGGATGCACTTAGAGAAAAATTTATAAGAACTTAATTTGTCATTCTGATAGAGAACTAGAAGACATAAAATTTTAAAAAGGATTAGAGTTGTGCAAGAATTGGGAAAATTGCATCAGAAAACTGACTGATTATAAAGGATGCCATTGTAGAGTGGTCTGCCATTGTCCTTTAACTTCATCATCAAATGGAAGTGAGGATTTACTGTCGATGATATAGGACTTAAGACAGTGAACCATTAGGCAACAATAACGGTTATAGTTAAAGCGCAAGCTGCATGCAAAACCCCCAGCAAGCAGTACGCATTAAGAAGGTGAAAAGAAAACATAACAGAGTTAAGAGAAGGCAAGACAGAAGGGAATAGTTGAAACAATTAAGCAAGGAATTAATAATAACAAGGAAGTGGTATAAATATGGGTTTATAATGAATATTAGCGATACAGGGGTACCACTGATTGATGCATCTAGTAATTTATATGTCTATAATAGAAAACTGAGAAGGGAAGGTATTGAGACAATCATAGGCAAGAATGGAGAAGAAGTTATTGAGGATTTGAGAAAGGTAGAGATATTAAATTCAGTGAGACCATTGGAGACGATTGAGGAATGGGAGTGTGTAAAATTGAGAATGAGCTTATCCACACAATTAGAAATGAGCAAACTAAAAAATTTGAAATTCATCCTGAGGATATCACAAAAGAACTATAAAAAAAACAAAAACAAAGGGGCTGGTGTAGATAATTAAACTACAGATGTCTTAAAGATTGCAGTTTGTGACAATGTACATTACCTTGAAACATTATTTAAATTGAGTCCAGATACTTGTTGTTTACCAAGTGTGATAGTAGTATTGGTTCATAAAGAAGGGGTTAAAATAGGGTTGGTAAATCAATGGATATATTGATATGCAACCACATTAGAAATGTCTGTAAGGAATGTAACTGGCTTTCAAGTCAATGACAAGATTATAGGCAAGGATATTCACGAGAATCTCAGTGAGCTATTTGCATGATATTTTGGATGAAATAGGCCAAATTGATAGTGCAGCACTGAAATTTTCAAAGGTCTTTGACAGAGTGACCGATAAAATAGTGCTAAATAAGCTAAAAACTATTGGAGTGGATGAAAAAATTATGTAGTGGGTAGAAGAATTTTAAATGGTAGAAGAGCAAAAAGTTAAAGTAGGAAATGCAGTATTAAAGTGGAATTAAAAATGGGAGTGCCACAGGGTAGTGCATTGGGACCATTGCTATTCATTATTCTAACGAATGATTGTGTTGATGTTTTACTATCAGAAGTTCGGTTATTTGCAGGTGACATAATGCTATATAAAAGGATCAAAACACTAGAGGACTGGACAGCTACAGGGTGATCTGGACAGAATATCTACTTGGGTTGGTAAAAATGGGATGAAGATAAATGCAAAGAAGAGTCAGCTTATTAGATACATAGATAAAAAAAAACTAAAGGTTGGTTATGACTACAAGGTGGGAAAAAGAATTGCTTGATGAAGACTTGAAATGTAAATATCTCAGCATAACATTTGACAACAGGCTCAACTAGGCAAGACACATTCTACAGGTAGTAGGAAAAGGTTTCAAAATCTTTCACTCGGAGAGAGTGATGAGGGGATGAACCAGAAAAATAAGAGAACTGAGTTACAAAACTTTGGTCAGACTATTGCTTGTATATTGTGGTACAGTACGAGACCCACATTTTGCGTATCAAATACAGGAGTTGGAAGGGGTGCAAAGAAGGGCTTGTAAGGACAAGGCTGATACAGGGGCTGAGTATAGCCTTAGTGCCTCAACTTACACTCTTGATGATGACTCACAGTTCTCTGGAAAACTTATGAAATAATTTTGACTTGACCATGTAGCCAGGATAATTCAACTTGAATGCTTGAGGTGGCCACAATATTTGTTAACCCACAAATAGAGAAAATGTTATCAGTTAACTACGAAATAACAACAGTTCACTTTCCAAAATCTTCAAATTTATTCAAAAGAAAATCAAAAGTTCAAAATAGCATTTAACAGTTGAGCTGGCAAATCGAACACTCTTTTCTAAAAGTTTGCAGGTTGTGGAGAGAAATTTAACCGACCGACCCCTTTAGTAAATTTAAAAGTTTTTAGCAGTCATTAAAGTTACGGTGTAACATGACACCAAAGTTTCAACATGGTCGAACTAGCCAGCATGGCGAGTTACAACCAGCGCGACGAAAGACAGACCGAAACAGACGCCAGACAGGAACAGACCACAGGCAGGAACAGACAAACCATAATGGCGGCAGGGTCTTTTTATAGAAAAGACTAGGACCAGTGACGTCAGCAACTGTATCACATCTTTTTGCTTCCGCGTAGCTCAAAGTGTGTGTAATTTATTTGACGATCCCGACTATTAAAAATGTTCAAACTTTGACAGTATCTGGACTTATCTACTAGAAGTCCAACGGCAGTCTCGTGAGAAATTTAGAGTAATTAGTTTTAAAGTTTTAGATGTTTAAAACTCCGCGTAGTGACACATTCTAATTTGGGGGAAATCCCTAAGTGTTCTGGAATTTTACGCGCGTGCACAACAATCCGTGACAATCTATTTTTCAAAAACTTAATTACCGGACAAATGCTAAAACTTTTTATGGAAACCCATATATGTATGAAATCGTCTTAATTAGGTCTATCTGCTGATGTAATTTTTAATTTAATATCTCTTTTAATAAAAAAAAGCTTATTTTTTTCTCTTAATTAAAATTGCTAATTAGACTTTACCAAATTACTTAATTTTATTACCAAAATATCGGGGATAGTGCTGACTACAGCTGGTGATAAAAGTTTCGGTTGTAGCTTTACGCGATTTAAAGATATTGCAAATCTCAGAATTTCTACTTTTCCGATCGCGTGTTTCAAAACGTGAACAAACGGGAATATCTCTTAAACTAAACGTTTCCCGATATGATAATTACACTTTAAAATGATTTTTATAGCAAGTTGTTACTGTGGGGAAGATTACAGAGAAATTCCTTAAAGTTGAAAACTGCCCTTCTCGAAATTTCTAAGTCCCGCCTAAGCAAAACTAGAATTTGCCAAAATTCTAAGGTGCTTACAGGCTGCTAGATTTGTCTCTGAAAATTATTACAGAACACAATCAGTAAATGATATGATAAAGCAGACAGATATTTATGGAAGACAGAAGGAGAGTGAAGAGTGTCATGGAAGTATGCAAGGCATATATTTGTAATGAGTCATGGAAAGATATTAGCGGAATAATGAAGAGACCACAAACTTGCAGTCTATTTCAGGCATAATGGTGTGCAAAAATTCTCTTTTACAGATAAGGTGGCCAAGGATTGTAATGAACTACCAAGAAAAATAATTTACCAAAAACCCTTAAAGAATGTTGAAATTCATAGACAGCAAAAGTAGGTGGGTACAGGAAAGGAGACAAATTAATCTGTAGGGAAGTTGTAACTACAGCGTGCGCTTCATCACAATCAAATTAAATCATTGTGTTTAAAGTGTCACAAAAATGGGTGTCAGTGAGGACAAGCAATTCGTGACAGTAAATGCTAACAGGATTCACTCAAGAGGGAGGAGAATCTGGATAAATGCATAAGTCACGTCCACCATACCTGGAGAATCCAGAACAACACTACAGATATTGCTGTGTTTAGTATCAAGACAACTAAGGTTGTAAAACTGACTACTTTTTGTGAATAAAAGTTGATGTGTCAGTTCACAATACAGCTACAGTTGAAACAGTTTTTAAAAGTTCATTTCAAGGCATTATTAAGTACTACTGCTCCATGTGTCCTACACCTTACATTTTTTAGTGTATTCCTGTCCCAAATCCCCAATATTTGACACACAGACTCTTTCTGTTAGCTTCAACATGTAAGAATTGTGGGGGATAGCAGGGGAAGTCCAATTAATGGGCCTATAGTTCTCAGCCCACTTTCACTCCCCTCCTTTATAAACCGGAACTACTATAGCACACTCCCAGACCTCTGGAATATAACAGGTCTCCCGATGAAACCTAAGCAATACATATAGGTACAGTACAATGCCATTCCCAACTTCGGTAATGTTATCTACACCTCGTGTTTTCTGTATGTTATTTAAACAACTTACACTGTTACAAATGGCGGGTAAAATTCATAATGATTCTTAAGCTATAAATCATGTACAAAATTCACAATGTTTGAATTTGAAACTAATAACATTTACATTAGTAATATTAAAACAAGAGGTGACATATCAATAACAGGTTGGGAAAAACTATAACCAGAATATAAAAAAGATTTGCAACTATGGAAGAGATGTTAGAAGCTTGTTGGTTTCTCATCTCTGCAGCCCCAAATGATTCCAAACAATAAACAGTTCTTCTTCAATGGTCAAATTTATGATCAAACCCCTGGTGCTACCATTGATATTTCACATAGATCATGTTTCTCTGAAAGAACTTATCCAGTTCAGGTCCACTAACAATATCCTATAACATGAAGAGCTGGTAACTATGAAATGCAATGGTTTCTCCAAACTCCAAATGCAGGGACAGGTCTGACAAATCACCCCCGTTATCCTTGTCCCCCTCTGCAGGGTTGATTTTTTTTTTAAAATCTCTCACTCAGTTCAGGTATATATGTTTCTTATATTTGACCCAAACTGTACTGTTGTTTCAATTTTAATTCCCTAACTGCAGTCTTCCTCTACACTGTTGCACATATGCTCATTGTGCAAGAGAAGGGGGAGGGCAGAGCTGGGACCGAGGAATTCTCAGCCTTAGATGTGGATTATGATCAGTGTTATTCTCCACTGAATTCTAATATACTTTAATATTCTGGACAATTCTCTATTTGTGGAGCATCGTGCAAATTCTAGTTATATGCACTAACACAAAAGGAAGACATTATGAAAGAAGCATCTTACATTTTTTTTTAAATAATGATATTGGTTTATTATCCATTACTGTTAGATATGATATCTGGCTAGGGATTGAGAGACCTATGGTCTGATTTTATTTTCATAACATTTCACTCTGAAAAAGCTTACTTTCTGCATGTGAAGAATGCTCTTTACACTCTCTGGTTCAGATTTGTGTTAAACCACAGCAAAGACAGAAAACTCTGTCACCTGGTCCAAAGGATGCACCACTTTACTTGTTGTGTACAGGAAGGAAATATACCTGAGCAAATTAGTCAACAAAAACAAACACAGAAATTCTGGGTCCTGTAATTTAATTTAAAAATTCAAATATTTTTCAGAGAATATGTCAATACAATAAGCTTACCCAAGTTCAACCAATATATGCTTGGAAACATTATGCCAAGGGAAGCTGAAAACAACATTATTGCAATGTTCAACATTAACAAAAAACAGTAATAAGCATAACTACACACACTGGTCTCATGATCTTCGTTTCTAATAAAATTAAATGCTGCAGTAAAAATAAATGTAATTTTGGAATACAATGTGAAATGGTTTGTATTGCCTAGAAATCTGAAACGCACTGAATCAATGTTGCAGACACAGCGCTCCTGCAGTGGTTGAATTATATAGAAATGCAATCGATTAAATCATATATCTTACTGTATTCCAACGGAAACAATTTCACAACTAAATCAAATAATTTCCGCAATAAATGATTTTTAACTTAATCAAAAAATCCATAAATTTTTCATTAGATTGTTAATTATGTCTAATCTATTCAAATGAAAAATAAAGCTCACCTTGTTCAGTTTAGGATCCCGCAGATGGTCAATCCCACGTACCATATTTGGACACAGTACATCACCAGTAACTTCATGGTAGGAACGCCGAGGAATACAGCTGACTCCCAAGATTCCTTGACCATTACTTCTAAATGTTAGCCTTATAAGGCCACTCAAAGTCTCTCTAGATCTAAGAAAATGTAGAAATCCTTTAGTAAGATTAATTAAAACAATGACTTTTCTCTCACTAACAATATTTTAGTTATGTATAAAAAGGCATTTTAAGTGTATTTTGAATAATATTTTAAAATACTTTTTCCCTTCTTTGTGTGGGTAGGTACTAGCAAAAAAATGCATTGCTTGTAAAACTAATTCGTTTCATTTATTAGGAGGATAAACAACTCACAAAAGATATCTTAAATTTCAATTCTTGTTTGGTCAGTAAAAGATAGCTTCACACAAATAAATTAATAAAATACTCTACTGGTAGCCTGGTGGTGAAAGTGTATTAGCCATATACTGAAGATGAGGCTTGAACCGATACTAGTAAAAAAATTATGAGAAGTACACGGATGGCAAGCTATCACCTTGACCACAAGCTGGAACTTTATTTCTAATATTTATTGGACATTTACTTTTGCCAGTAAGGGATTGGAATAAATTACCAGAGGAAATGCTGCACAATTTATCAGGAGCAATAAATAATTTAAAAATATAATTTGTAAAGGGAAAAGCAGGTGTGTAGGAAAAATGTCACAGGGACATATGTTACATTACAATGAAATTAAAACTAAACCACTACTTCTAATATTTATACAAAACTTTACTTCCACAATGAAGTACTCACATAATTAACAAAACACCAACTGTTAAAACATGCTTTATGTTATTATAAATGTTTTTGAGCAGAATGTTTCTGCATAAAAAAATAAACTGAGGAAGACTGGTAACATTTTAAAGCAACATTTAAAAAATATATATATTACATATACACTGACCTGCAGCTAGAATAGGAAAATCCATACGTGTTATATCCAACTATAGAACAGAACTTTCAAAACAAAAAAATCTGAATCAGTATTATAGTGAAAGCCTTACTTAATGATTTAATATGTAATGATCTTTATGACATCTTATGTACATTGTTGTGTAGAGCCCAACAGAAATGACTTCTGGCAGGATATAAGTCGACAAACACTATACATGGTCAAGATTAGACTCTTTGAATTGAATTTAACTTTGGTGACATGCATACTCCAATGGCAAGATTCCTAGTTACCTAATTATCCCTTTCTTATTATTTTTAAATTATCATCTTGCATAAAATTCCTTTTGCCATATATGAATTTTAATTTTAAATTACTTCAGCACTTTTGGTATCACTTCATTGAATAATTTATTCTGATCCCAGACATCCTTAACCAGGAAAGAAAATTTCCCACCTTGTATGCATGAAATTGTATACCAGTTTGTGACCATGGGCATCTTTTTCTTTCGATGTACTACCTCTAATTTTTGGACTCAAAGTGTAGTATGGTAATGTACCATCCTGGGATGTTTTCAGATTCACAATGTAATCATTATTATTTTCAGTAATACTGAGTCATACAATTACTCCTGGAACTACTTTCTTTTTCATCAGCAGTCTCAAGCAGATATAGTAATGTAATTCCACATAGCAACCAACAATTGACAGAAGTTGGTAGGATATTGGTAGAATAATTAGTAGTGATACATGGAAGGGAAAAGATTACCATTACCACAAGCTGACATTAAATTTCAGGCATAAGGGGGAGAGAATATTTTCTTTTGTAGGCAAGTGTGTCAAGGATTGGAATATATCACCAAGGGAACTGACGAACAATTAACCAAAATTATTAAAAGAATATAGTTTTAAAAAAATTTGTGGAAATGGCATGTAGATAAATTTTCACAGAGGCATATGACACACTAAAATTAAAAAAATGTAAATTAAAACACTACAGACATGACTTTATAAGAATGTGCACCATTTTTTCATTGATTTTAAATGCCCAGTAATAACATTAACTTATCCTCGTTTGATTAAAATGTGTAGCTCTGGTGTGATTTAATATCGTTTATTTAATTTTTTTTTTTTATTTTTAAAAAAAAAGAAACAGCACACATTCAAGTAGAGCCTATATCATGCTACTATCTACATATGAATGTAATATTTCCATTATAGTGAACCACAAAAGAATCATATTGCTGCACTGCTGGTGACACAATAGGTTCAAAGATTCATTTATGTGACTGTGTTGAGTGCTGGGGTCTGCATGAGCTCAGGCACATATTTCTCTTTTCATAAAGAAGGGTATAGACCAAAATATTGAGTTTTTTGTGTTTACAGTGTGTTTTTTTGTTACTGCTGCATTTCTCCCTTCAACTATGGTGGATATATTTTACCTTCCATTTCCACATAAATATCACCTCACAACATTTTTTCTTACTATATTCTTGTTTTTTAAAAAAGTTATGTAATATGAAAAAGCTAAACTAGGTTATCAAAGTGAAGAATGGTGGATCTGATTCTTAGATCAATAAGATTCATACATAAATTAATGGAGGTAATAATGCCACATTTGCTTTTTTTCCTTCTTTCTCATAGGCCAATGGCTTGCACATGCAATTACAGTTTTATATTTGTCTGTAATAACTGTTGCAGAAGGATTTAGATTTTTGGTATCAAACAGATCAGTATCATGCCTACCTCTGCAGATACAACCCTGTCTTTCCATCCTGCAATGGCATTTACATTTTTGTAAATGGATTTAAATTTTAAAAAAATATATTTAACTCTTTTTTTTTTTTTTTGCCTTGAGAGTAAGTAACTGCAATATTGCATATATACATATTACTGCACTGTTAGCGAACCTCCAGGAATACAATTAGGAGGGACCTAACCATAAAATTATTTGAACCTCCCAATATTAACAATTATTACATGCAAGAGATGATGTTTTTAAAAATTTCCTTTTTTAAATTGTCATCAAATTAAGTAAAAGGAAGTTGCATCAAATAGAAAGTCCAGTTTACAATTGAACAGAGGAGATAGTGAAATTATTTCCAGTCCAATAATATTCCAACAATAAATTGTGAAGATAAACATCAGTTTTATAGGGAGTTTAATGTAATTTTAGCTATACTATGAATCTCACCATTACCAATTTTGTCTGGGATGTGACGACATCTTTCCCCCTGCCATATGTCTCGCCTCCCACATGACTAAGACTAAAGTCGAAATATTGTGCAATTCGTTTGCATGATGAGCTTGTACTGACTGAAATTGTACTGACAATTATATTATAACTTATGATGCATTATCTTGGTTATCCCGGTGGAGCCTCGCAGATTTTCCAAAACCTTAAGTTTCAGCCATACCTATCACTTTCACAATGGCTGAACCATTAGATTTCAATCAATTGATACGGCTCCACCTGGAGAAAACAGATAATACAGACTGTAACCAAGAAAGTTGACACAATTGATGATGTTCTACTTAAATCCTGATATTTTTCTCTGAGGAAAGATTCCTGAGAGATGGAACTTGTAACAGTAGAAACTTATGGTTGATATCTAATAGTCACTGTGTAAACTATGTTACAAAAATAAATGCAATTAATATCTGCAAGTCTTCATCTTAGAATGGTCTTTCATAAAGTTTCCTTTAAAGTCGTGTAAAATAAAATCAAGTGTTATGTTCAGATTTGTTGATGGAGGAGTTACTGTTCTAGCCCTAGAAAGACTTGTTCTGAAATTTGAAGTGCATGTTGCTAAGCATCCCCTTTTCACTAATAAGTTTACTCTAGATCTGTCCTCCTCCATTCCACCCCTCCCCCCTCTTTTCACTCAAATTACTTTAATATCATAACTAAATGAGAGCTAGACTATAAAGATGAACACACAAGATAAAATTAATGCAACTGTGAGCATTCTATGTAAAACAATTTTAACTATAGTTAACTATGATAAACATATTTAAAAACTACAAAAATAAGATAATGGCAGTTTAACTGTCACCATTATCCAGTTATCAACAAATCTGCAAGAAAAGTTGAAATAGTATTTTATTTACAGTACAATCAACTAAGACATTAAGATACTTTAACCTGCACTGTGTACACAATTCCACTCATTTAAATGTTATTGAAACAAAGATGTGTCTCCGCGGAACACATTATTGTTAAGGGTCATCCATTAATAATTATGCTAGCACAAATAAAGAGGATGCACGGAAATCTCACATCATCATTTCAATATTGAAGAACAGTAGAGATAAAAAAAAAAAAGGTGTTCAGAATTATATCTCACCAAGAGTCCTCCACTAGAGGAGCAGGGGGTGTCCAGAATTACAACAACAAAAAACTGCTCACGTAATTAATGGACACCCCCTTATGAACAGATGGTAAGGAGCCGCATTTCAGTAGCTAACACCCAAGTCTTTCTGTTCTTTGTACAGGCAGCCTTTTTGGGATTACTGGAGATCGCAATTCTGCCAGGAGTTCACATCATAATACTGTGGTGGTCAAATGCAAGACTTCAATAGAAATTCTTCCCGTAGTACATTTAACAGTTTAATGCTGATCCAGGCTGTATTTTTGCATGAAAATAATGGTCCAGGCTCTATTAAAACAGAATTACTACTTGAAAATAATACATCTTGTGACTGAATACAGCAGTATTCCAACGATATTACTGCATATTATTGTAGCGGAATTGCGAACTCCAGTAGACCCGCCTTTTCTATAGATATATATCAATTATCTATGAATTGTTTTAAACTCTGAAGGAATTTATTAAGTAGACATGACTCAGTATAATTAACTTCTTTTCATATAGAATTTCAATTTTTGTACCATATTTCTATTACATAACTTTTTTGTCAATACTGAATCACATGATACCGCTAGTACTACTACCTTCACATTTGCTGTCCAAGACAAGAAAAATATCCCAATTTGGCACGACAATCAATCAGAGGTAAAAAGCCATATACATAACCACATTATTACCACTAATTAGAGCATGAATATCAGTGATTCAGGGAACGGAACAAGTAGTACAGTTCATCTTATTGTGTTCTTAGTTATAATAATTTCCAAGTACATATATTGCTATCGAATTCACAATAACTTGGGCACTAAACTATATTTATTTAAATGGCATACGAATATACGGTATACCACAAAAAAGCGAACATTTGTTGTTTAGAAATGTTGAGTAATTGCACTGAATACAACAACTTTCACGTGAAATTATGTCCAAGTTTCTTTCTGATTTCATATTCACTTTTTCTCAAAAGGTGTCTTCTCAGGAACATGTGTACAAAATTTTAGAGCAAAGGGATAATTACATCTCAGGTGTCTTTATTCGACTGTCACCTATTTTTCTTAAGGGGAATTTGAGGGACTACTGGAGATTATGATTCCACGAAGAATTGGCAAGATAATACTGCAGTATTCAAATGCAATACTCTGCTACAAATACTTCCCAAAGTGTCATGCTGGTTCAGGATGTATTAAGAGCTTATTACTGCTTGAAAGTAATGGTTCAGAATGTGTTACAACCTAATTACTGCTTGAAAATAACACTTCTTGTGACTGACTACCACAGTATTGTGACATAATTAGCCAGTGGCAAGCAATATTGTTGTGGTGGAATCACGATCTCCGATAGACCCAAATTAAATAACTATACTTACTAAAAGCTTCTATAGTTACATAAATGTATTGGTCAGAGTTGTTATCACAGTGATTGGTACCCTTTTTGGTTATGAGCTTACCATTTAACCAAATTTCAAACACAATGAGGGAATTGCATACTTCATTATGTATAAAACAAGAAAAGCACACAAAATTTAAGGGATAATTTCTAAATCCACAAATTATATTCTCTCTGCAACCATTCTTTGAGAAAGGTGTCACTATTTTGGATTCATTTACCACGAGATACAGCAGTAATTAAGCTTAATTAAGGTGAACATTAAATAACAGTTTAGAACACAAGGATGATTGGGATAGTGTTATTTTCTTAAGTCAACATAATTAAATGAAAGAGATGTTGATATAATAACTGGACCAAAAATAAAAACACAATAATAGTTATTTTATTTATTTAAATACAAGTAATGCTATGTATATAATGACATTCGCTTTTTTTATAAAATAACATTATCTTTGTCTAAAACCAACGGTGCAGAAAAAAGTTCTGGTGGTATTGTATAGCTCAGTATTATCCATATTGAAAAATATGTATGCATTTGGTTTTTTTCAGCTGGTATATGCCTAGAGCCGTTATTTATCAATGGCGTTGGGGCAATAATATATTTACTAGCTCTACTGGATCTCTCAATATTCCACCGCATTAATTTAAACGTTAATTCTAGATGAAAATGTCAAAAAGAGTACCAAGACAATAGGCATACACAACTGTCACGTCAGGTTCTTCTTTTAAAATGTTAATTAAAACTCTCCATTGACCCAGGAGACTCACAAACTGTAATTCCATTTTGAATTACAAAGCGTAATGTTTGTATTCAACTGGGTTTAGTTTTTACAACAGTAAGCATTGATTAGAAAAATAAATGTAAAATCTGTTGCAAACTTAGTGGCCGGAAGAATATTATAAACACGATAGGAAAACTCACCTAATTACGCATGGGATTACTGATGCCATTTTCCCTCCACTACAACAAATCATTTTCTCTTATGATATTTACCGTTCCCCACCCGGCTACGTCTGTAGCCGCCCAACTCTGAGCTAAACAGCAATAATAACAACACCAGAGATTCAGTTGAAGAAGATATTACCTCTAAAGGCAACTTGTCTATACTGACAGACGTAATATAATTATAATTAATAGTGATTGAGCTTTTACCTCAGCGGCAATTTCCCCATACGTCTTATGTGGATTTTTAATTTAAATCCCTTCAAAATTTATGTATGTCGTTAAGGGTACCTCTCAACAACAATCCAGTCCCTGACACGTATTCCAACAAATGAAAAATATTTCTACTCTCTTATACCTCAAATAATGTGCTAATACGTGTTCATGGTTTTCTCTTTCCATCCATATACCAATACTATAAACATCCATCCAAGCCTCATCATTAACGTGTGCCCATAATATATATGAAATATTATCATTATCCGTTTCAAATATTCGAATGACTCCTAACGTAGCTCTTTCATTATATCAGTTACTTTTTGAGCTTTACTGTAATTTTCACAGTCAAACCAACATCATCTCCAACTCTTATTTAGTATGCTTAGTCAAAGTCCAATACAATGACACCGCTGTCAAACAATGTTTCGACAAAAGTTTCATACCGGTGCCGCAATTCTTGTATATCTTAATACATTACCTAATTATGCTCTATAATAGAATAAGGTCTTTGAAAAATTATAGGGAAGAGCAAGTACACAAACACACACGTCATCTTGACTGCCATTTTATTTCTGTCAGAGGAGGAGAGGAATTTTTGTCCGTAGACATTTCCTTCAACAGAAAAGGGTCTGTTGCAAGGCCTCACTCTCGGTGCGCCTTTCATTCGTGTTGGCTAAGATAAATGGCTGAATGGTGTATTATGATGGTCAGCACGCATTTCGCATTGAACCATCGTTTTAACTACAGATTTGTTATTTTGCTTGGTGCTGTTCTAAAATAATTTCTCATCTTTCTTTCAGAATCGGTACGCCAGCTGCCTCGTCGAAAACGCCCGTGATGAAGTGGCTTGGAAGGTGATGGGACCTCTTTGATGCACTGTTTTACATCGTTTGCAATTTTTTATATGCTTCTTAGCCGAGTTTACTCACATGGGTAGGAATACTCCATTATTGGCCTGCGAGGGAGGCCTAGACTTTGATTGTATATTTCGTCCTTTGGGAGGGACAGTGGCAGCAGAGAAGACGTTATCAACCAGCAGGTGCCTGGAGCAGAAGAAAGCTCGTGGGATCTCGAAGCTTCTGAATCGGGGAAGACATTTTAGACACTTCACTTCTGTTCTGTCGTGAAGATAGGGTTCCATCTGTTTTCGTTCTGAAGACTGATGGCCAATATAAATTACAAGTCAACAGTGACGGAGAGAAGGGTTCTTTCCACATAAGGGACCGTGCACAAACTACGTGGCTCGGTCCAGGGAGGGGAGGGATTAGCTGGAAGCAGGGGCGTACCAATCAGAAATGGCGCCTAGGGCAAGCATCAAAGTTGCGCCCTTTCGTAAACTATCTATATATAAAATAAACAGATACACTAAATAAAACAATCGTAAATCTTACTAAACACTTTTATTTTGCCGCTTTAGAACAAAATAATTTCATAAGCTTAAACTTAAAATTGCACATTACCAGCCTTCCGCGAAGCAAATAGATTAATAACATTTTCGAAATCTGTTTATTCGGTTTCTTCTCGTTTTATACTGAGCAAAGGTTTCTTGACCCATTGTAGCCCTAAAATACGAAAGTATTAGTTTTAGCTTACTGAAACATAGCTCGCAACTTGCGATGGATATTGTAATCGTAAGCATAAACTGAACTGAAATGACAAATTCGGAAAGAGGTTCTCATCTCCGTACTCAACAAAGAATTCAAGATCCTTAGATATTTTATGTCTACATATTTTCTTGTCGATATTAACATTCGAACATCCAATATTTCTTCATATCTGTTCTCCGTTATCGTCATAACCATGGATGTGTCAAAATTCTTTAGATTTCTTTTTTAAACGGTCGTGATCGTCAGTGCCGTATCTAGGAGGAATCCAAATCTGGCGTCATTTCATGCAGACGACTGAACTTTTGCTCATTTCACACACAACAAGAACCATTCATAACTCGTTCTATTTCTTCCTCGGCACTCCACCCCTCTCTCTCTAGCCATTGTCAGAGGCGTAATGAATTATAGTAACTATTACTAAAGTACAGGAATTTGTTCGAGCGACAAAAGTCGCCAGCCAGCCGTTGACCTGATGAACAGAGGCGATTTCGCCACTTACGGGGCCGCGCGGGCATCGCCACTTCAGGAATGTGCAATTCGCTCGATAGTGGGTGCGATGTCCGACAGGTTATTGCCGCCCCGCTAAGCAGGTCAACCGAGCCTTCATTTTAAGTAATCTTGCAAGGAGCGGTCACTTGGAGACCGGAGCCGATCGTACGTGCCTCGGGCATCGACTTGCCGACCCAGCCAGCTATCCGCTCGTCGCCTAATCGCTAAGTGCTTTTCTGCAAACCGACAACGGAGTGAACTGTGGCTTTCGGCGATCACTTGCCATGTATCGCAAACTCCTACGGCAATAAACTTGCAGTAGACCGTCTACCAATTCATTACTCATTTCAGTAGGCAAAGTATTCTCTCTACTGTTTGCTCGCCTCAGGGCGTGGTGTCAGAGCAAGCAATTATTCTTAGCAAGCAGGCAGCAGACTATCGGCGGTCCAGTAACTGACGGCTGCCCCGATCTGCGAGAAGAGAAGTACTAGATACATCCACAAGTAAGTTAATTCCCCAAGTGGCCACAACATCCTGACAAAGCCGTGGCGCGGATCGACACCTAAAGGGCCCACCACACCATACGTTTTGTTCGCCGTTGGCATCTTTCAATCACTTCATCCCAATCCTGGCAAAGATTGAAAGCTTTCTTGAGTGCATCATTAACCAATCTCTCTTTTTCATTATTAAATAGTCTGGGAGGGTTTTTATATTGAAGTAACTATCATGAAAATTCATGCTAGGATCATCGAGCGGCTTTTGGAAACAGTCAATAGAACAAAACCGGTAGGAAAAGGTTTTAAAATCCTGCACTTGTTGGAGATAGTGATGAGGGGATGCACGAGAGACGTAAAGGAATTGGGTTACAAAACTTTGGTCAGACCATCGCTAGAATATGGTAGTTTAGTACGGAACCCACATTTTGCGTATCAAATACAGGAATTGGAGAGGGTGCAAAAAAGGGCTGCTAGATTTGTTTCTGGAAATTATCTCAGAATGCAGTCAGTGACAGATATGATAAAGGAGCTGGAATGGGATTCATTGCAAGACAGGAGAAGGGTGAGGAGGGTCATGGGAGTGTACAGGGCGTAAATTGACGATGAGTTATGGAAATATATTGGAGCAGGTATGAAAAGTAGTGCAAGGAAGGGAAAAGATGACCATGACCACTAGCTGGCACTCGATTTCAGGCACAAGGGTGTGGGAAGATTTTATTTTTTAGGTAAGGGTGTCAGGGATTGGAATGAGTTACCAAGTGAAATGATGAACAACTTACCTAAAACGTTAAAAGAATTTAAAGTTTAAATTTGTAGAGGGCAAATGTAGGTGGGTGTAGGATGGGTGTGTAGGGAAATTGCCACCGGAGCGTGTGCTCCATTGCAATTAAATTAAATCGTAGGACAACATGCGATTTTATAGAAGTCTCGCCTTCACTAGTTTGATTGCCATTGTCTGTCATGTCTTGGAGAACTTTCAGCATATCTTAAAGATATTTGTTAACTGGCTTAACTGCTTCAACCCTTACACTCCATCTTGTTTCAGACTGATTTTACAATCACAGGCACTGAGTTCTTGAGTTTTTCTCAATGCTTAGTGGAACGAGAATAGAATACATAAATAGTTCCGAAAAATGTGTACATTATAGTATCATGCTCGGCTGCGTGTACACCAACCAAATTGTGTAAATGATTATCGCAATTCATAAATATCGGCAGATTATCATTTTCGCTTATTCTTTCGTGAACACAAGTTCGGTGCCCAGCCATCACATCAGCGTTGTAATAACATTGTGAACGACAATCCTCTACATCCATACCGCCTTTCTCTAGCTGTTTAAGGATTTCATTAACTAAGCTCCCTCTTTACTCATCTGAATGAAACCGAGAAAGGACTCTCTGATGCGGACTGATATCCTCTCAAAATCAACTTCTACGTATCTCACTACTTCAGACATCTGTTCATGATGTTCATGGTCAGGAATGGAGTCAGACATGAGACGGTATCTTTATTTGCGAATGTTTCGCAATAAATTTTGGCCATTAGTGGTCGCCATCAGATGAATGAACTCAATTTGAACACGAGGTGAAAAGTAAGATGTAGTGTCAGGATGATTTTTAACCTGAGAAAAATAGTTATTCATAGTAGGGTCAAATATGTCCAGGACCTTTTTAAACCAAAGAAGTTATCACCATTATCGGATTTGGATCAATCGCACGTACTAAGTGACTCTGTGACCTCGTAATGGAAGATTTGCAGTGGCAAGAAATTTGATGCAGTGAAAGATTCTCTTTAATACATTGTGCCACTTTCGTTTTGATCTTGGTTTGAAGTTCAGCGTCAATAATCCCTTCAGTTGTCGCAAAATTTCATTCCATTTCTTTCCCCTGGGTGAAGCACTCACGATGATTCTTCCCATTTTCATGGGCATTGAGCCTTTGAGGTGCTTTCCAGTGGGTAAATATATCTTTGTGTTCTAATGAAGATGACTATCTAATTGCGAAAAGATAAGAAAACTGATGCAAAAAGCAGATTTTTTTATACAGGGATTAGCCTAGCCATCAGCAAGTCACTTCTCCACCGCGATTTCCTAGTTTATTCTTAAACCAGCTTTAGTTCATAAAACGGTTATTTGTTGGTAGGAAACGACTGTCAGTATTTTGGAAATATTTTGAGCCCATTTTAATTATTTCTGTTTTCAAAGTATCTGACAGAATTGATTTCCCAGTTATCTTATCAAAGAGTAGAAGTCTAATTTCATGCTGCTTAATTACATCTGGTATGACAGTAATTGGGTTTTCTACATCATCTACCATATCACCACACCAACTTTTTCTCCTACTAAAATACTATATTTTCTACAAATTCTTCAGTAACCTCATTGCTTTTAATTCCGTCACACTCAGAATTATCTGAAGTTATATCCTCCTCGTCTTGTGATGAATTAGTGTTGTATACTTTGTATTTCATTGTACATGATGATTTAGGCAATTACTTAGGACATGTCGAACTTCCAGTAGTGGCCTTCTCAAGGAGTACTTGTGGGATTTTTGTGCCACTTCATAATGCAATTTTCGTTTTTTTTTCCCGTTCCTATCTCTCTCTTTTTTCTTTGAAAACAATCGTTTCATATTGTTGGTTTTATTGGGAAATAAAGTAGCTTCAGGCTCGTTCGCGACGCATGCAATGCAAATAAAACACACAACTGCTGCGCCACACCAATTCTGTCATCAGCAATTAAGCAATGGAAAAAGTATCGCTTGTCTTATATCCTTAGAGCAAAATTTGTCAGTGCGGGCGCGGGGCCATTACTATTGGTCCATTCAAAGACATCTGAACAGAGAACGCAATATACCTTCCGATCGTGTTCCGATTCACTGTTAACTCATTCCTTCTCGCTCGTTCGCGAAATCTCACCAGCCATGCGCGGGTATCAAGGGATTGTTTGAATAGGAATTGTTGGTTTTTGCAAATTTGGCGCCCCCCTTTCAACGGCGCCCAGGGCACGTGCCCTACCTGCCCCACCCTAGGTACGCCACTGGCTGGAAGGCTACGCTGGGCTACGTGGGGAGGGGAGGGGGGGGAGGTTCCGAGCCAGGCCACGTAGCTTTCCTTTCATAACATTTTTCACATTTAAAATGAGGAACTGAACTCACAACAGCATGTGAATATTTATTTCCCTCAGTTAATTATCTCTGTATGTAAATTACAATAGTCTGACAGGAGAAAACAGTACAAAATATCTTGTGGAATCAAAAGGGAAAAAAGCTACGTGGCGGGGGGAGGGGGGGGTAGAGGCAAAAGCCACGTAGGGCTACATGGGGGGAGGGGGGTTCACAGGAGGCCAAAAAAGAGCTACGTGGTTTATGCACGCTCCATAACAATCTACCGACCAGGGATGGTGGCAACTCTAGCCAAAGTATGAAGATATCACTTCAATTGTATTATTACTTACTCTCATCACCCACACAAAGAACAACTTAACCTGTGCATCTAAGTTATATCCCATACTCTAAAAATACACTCAATCAATTTGGTTTTGTTCCAACTTTCGATATATGGTTCTAATAAAATATGTGTATCATTATCAAATCACCTTACATTTATCATTAAAGTTGTTCATTTTGAGCATTCAATATAAGGCTTTGGGGAAAAACTAAATTTCATATTCACAGGTTGAATGTAAAATGATCAATACTGGTGTGGACTTAGTTTTACCAAGTGTCAAAATCGTGAGAAAATAAGAATATAAAACAAGTAACAGAGATTTAGTAAAGGAAGGAGAAATTACACAAGTGGTAGAATTCAAGCGAGGTAAATATGTTGGATATCTTTCTAAGAAAATATTTCAGAGGAAGATCTATTGTGTGGAAGGAGAGTACAATTGTAGTCGATTCTGACATAATGAGACTAGGGGATAAAATGTTTATCCCTAAACAGAACATAAAGAAGATAACTGAAGATACATGTCATGTTTTGGAGATCAAGAGGCTAAAGTCATTGGTAAAAAGGGAACACAACAGAGTTAAGAGACATCAAGCAGTAGGGGACACTTAAAAAAGTTTATCACTCTGTTAGAAACGAGAGCATGTGAAGGTTTTCAGAATTAAGAATTAAGTATTGAGAAAAATTTACGGAGGATTTGGAAACAAAAAGAAATATTAAGCATCTGGTTTAATGAGAAAATTAGGTTTTGGAGGGTGAAAATCAGAGGAAATTTTGCGTATAGAGGGGAAAAAAAAAAAAAAAAAAAAAAAAAAAAAAAAAAAAAAAAAAAAAAAAAAAAAAAAATGAGCAGACTAAAAAAATTAAATCTAGGACGATCTTATGAAGGAACCAAGAAAGTTAAAAAAATTACTTCGGATATATAAAATGTAGATGGATGTGACGTTATACTTTACCTTCAGTCTTATTTAGATTTTCTACTTACGAGAGTTTCGGGAAAATAAAGTAAAAGAAAAAGATGGGGAATTGAAATTACAAATCAATTAGTTTGACATCAGTTGCAGGTAAATTGAAGAAGAGTTTGATATGAGACCAGATCAAAAACATCTTTGAGAAGGTAAATTGTTTAGTAAAACGACAATATGTCCTTACACAGGGCTTATGCTTTTTTTATTTTATTTTTATTTTATTGCTGATGTTGTGAGCCTGGCACCGACACCTTTGGCGTCCTGGCTAGGGTTTTGTTTTATTCCTTGTTGCTTACTTTATGTTCACCTTAAGGGGAAAATTTCGGCCTCCTTGGAGGTCTTTGTAAAAACCCCTTCAATGTGTCGGTATTTTCAATTTGGTGGATGAATAATTGATAGTGGCACTTTGTACCGGTGCCACCTCCTGGGAACTGTTATTCCAATGTTCTGTAGTCTGTCTTCAGTTTGGCGTAGAGTGTCGAGTCTTTGATGGAAGGATTTGGTTAGTCTTTTTATCACTTGGTCTATTGTTTCTATTTGTGCTATCTCGTGCATTTCAGTAATTCTTGCCCTTCTATCAGCGTTTAAGATTAGTCGGAGGCACCTGTTTTGTAATATTTGTAGTTTTGATAAGTTTGTTTTACACGTCGTTCCCCAAATTTGACAGCCGTATGTTATCACTGGTAGTATTGATGCTTTGTATAAGTGGAGTTTTGTTTGTAGGTTCATTGATTGACTGATCAGTATTGGAAATAGGTTTTTGATTATTCCTAGGACGTTTATCCGTTTTTCTTCTATATGATGACGAAATGTGAGCGTTTTATCTATCGTGACTCCCAGGTATTTGTGAAAGTTCTTCCATGGTACACGTTTCCCGAATATAGTCAAGTTTTGGTTTAGTTCAGGTCTTTTATGGGTGAAATATATTGCTGCCGATTTTTGGGAATTTATAGTTATTTTATTTTTTTACTCCATAGCTCAATTTTGTGTAATTGATTTTGCATTCGGGTGATGTTATCGTTTGTTTTGTCCCTGTAGTATAAATGGTCGTGTCATCCGCGAATTGAGCAACGTGAACATTTTTGATGGTGGGAATATCATTCACGTAGATATTGAAAAGTGTGGGTGCTAACACTGATCCCTGTGGGAGTCCTGTCCTCATCTGATGTATTGAAGATCGCACGCCTTGCATTTCTACGTAGAATGTTCTTTTTTCCAGGAAGCTATTTATCAAGTGAATGATTGCTCTGTCAACTGTCGTTTGGGTAATTAGTTTATAAATGAGATTTTGATGCCACACCTTGTCATAGGCCTTTTGTACATCGATAAAAGCTGCTGCTGTCGATCTGCCGAGATTGAACCCTTTGCTAATATTCTCAACTAGGTGTAGAAGTTGTACTGTTGCTGACATGCGAGGTTGGAATCCGTACTGTTCTTTGCGGATGGTATTCTGTTCCGCCAGTTTCTTCTGTATTCTTGTTAATACAACTCTTTCCAGCACTTTTGTTGTGGAGTTGAACAGGCTAATTGGTCTATTATTTGCGGGCAAGGATGAGTTTTTCCCAGCTTTAGGGATTGGTATTATTTTTGCTCTTTTCCAGTCTGTAGGAAAGTATGCGTTTCTCAAGCAACTGTTCACTATTCTTGTTAGTAACACTATTCCCTTCCTAGGCAAATGTTTCAGTTGGCAGTTTGTTATTTTGTCTGGTCCTGGGGCTTTTTTGATCCGGAGTTTCCTGATGATATTCCTTATTTCAGCCGGTGTAGCCAAGTCAGTGTATTCTCCTATGTCTTCCTTTAGGAATGTGGATACTGATTCTTTGATTTTTTCCTCTTCTTCCTTTTCTTCGTCACTTTGTTGTGTTATGGGAGTTGCATACTGTTCTTCGAAATAGTCAGCCAGGATCTCTGCTTTTGTTAGTGGTTCGAAGATTTGTCCATCGTCGGTGGTCAGTGGTCTTTCCGGTGTTTTGGGATTTTTAAGTGCTCTTATTAGACCCCAAGCGTTTCGATGTTGGAGGGTGAGATTTGACATTTTTTCTTCCCAACGTTCCGTGTTTAGTTCTTTTAGTCTCTTCTGCAGGTTTCTTCTATAATAGTTTGTCAGTCTTCTGTCTTGCGGGTCTCTGTACATCTGCCATTTTTTTCGGTGGAAGTTCTTGATGTATTTTAGTCTAGCAAGTTCCTCTGGAAGGTCTGTTTTATAGTTCGGTGGTGGGTTTACTGTTGTTATGGACGCTTTATGGTTAGCTTTATGGATAGCTTTTGTCAGGTGGTTTATAGCGCCATCAATTTCCTCTTGGCTTTCCATTCTATAAGTGGTTTTGATTGAGTTATGCAGTTCTTTTGTGAACAAACTCCAGTCTACCTGTTTTGTTATTTTTGGGGGTGGTGCTGTGATCATCCAGTTGTTTATCTTGACTATCACCGGGTTATGATCCGACGATAATTCGTTTACAGTGATTGGTTGAAGTATACGTGGAATATTCTTTGTTATCACAATATCTATGACATCTGGTTGATGATTAGGATTTGCCGGTATGTGGGTTGGTATTTCCGGACCAAAGACATGTAAGTTTAGTTCTCCCGCCACCTGAAGTAGTTGATTGCCATGTGGATTTGAAATTCTTGAATTCCATACTGGATGCTTGGCGTTTAGATCACCACCCACCAGTATTTTCGGACCAACCATCGTAATTTTCTCTATATCTTCACATAGTAGATCTTTATTTGGCCTCAGATATGCTGCCACTATTGTTATTACGCCGTCTCTTGTTTGGGTTTTGATTCCTGTAGCTTCAATATTTTCTAAATTGTTAAATTCTATTGGGGCGTGGCTGATTGTTGATTTTATTAGCACCGCTGTTCCTCCACCTCTTTCTCCTAGCCTGTCGTTTCTATAGGTGGTCATGTTTCTTAGTTTGAAGCTCTGATGTGGCTTTAAGTGCGTTTCTGTTATTAGTATTATATCCAGATTTTGTTGTTGTTGAAATAAGGCTAGTTCATGTTTCCTCTGCATTATCCCGTTCGCATTCCATATTGCTATGTTTATGTCTCGTTTTGGTATCTGGGTTCTATTTGCCATTATTGAAATAATGCTAATACGCCTTGCAGTAGAGCACCCATTTTCTCCCAGATATCACGTGCCATAACAATTTTTGTCAACGTAGTTTTTATTATTTCCAATTTTTTTCCTATATTTTCAGCTGAAAACATGTTGCTGAAATCAATTGTCTCGTTTTCCTCCTGCGATTGGTTTCCTGTTGTCTGTTTCATTTTTAATGCGTTAGCATAATTCATTTTTTGTTGTTGAGATTTTTCCTGTGTTGTTTTGTCTTGTCCTGGATGAATTGGAGGGAAGTTTTTTTTGATTCCAGTTTCCCTCGCTAGTTTGTTCCTGTTCAGCGTTGTCTTTTGCTTTTCTTCTGGCCATATTCCTGTTCATTTTTTCAGCAAGTGCTTTCTGATACATTGGACAACCTCGCCAAGATGCAGGATGATCTTCGCTGCAGTTGGCACATTTGGCTTTTGCTTCACGTGCTATTGGGCAGTCCTTAGATTCATGTAGCCCTGAACATTTCACGCATCTGCTTGGTAGAGTACAGTAGTTCGCAGTATGTCCAATCCTCTGACATCGTCTGCACTGTGATGGTCCTTCCTTATCCTTGTACCGCTCCACATGAATCCTTGTGTAATTGATCTCTCGCTCGTAATATATTTCTTGTGCCTTCTTTGTAGGGTCAAGTAACACAATATATTGCTAGAGGTATTAATTCATTTGAGGTTTTATCTCTTGTCTTAAATTGGTGGATATTTTCTACTGGGTATCCCCTTTTTGTTAGTGTTTCAACAATCTCTCTCATTTCCACATTTGGTGGTAAGCCCTTTATTACCACTTTCAGTGGTGCTTTATCTGGTGTTTGGTGTGTGTAGAATCCAATCTTCTTCTGATGTAGATAGTTTTTGACTTTGAAGTAATCCTCCATACTGTCCGTGTGGTATTTAACACTGTCTCCTCTATATATCACTTTGAGGTGACCTGTAATTTGCTTCTTGATTTCTTCATTTAGTTTAAAAAGGTTTCCCGTTTGATAGCTCACAATCGGTGGAATATGTACTTTTTGTTGCTCCGTCGCACCTTGTTCTTCTGTGCTGTTGTTTATGTTCTGTCCATCGTCTTTTCCGCTCTCCTCCACTGCCAGTGCTGAGAAACGGTTGGACAGTTTTATTTGATTTCTCGCATCTGTTCTTGCAACTTTGATTTGTTTTTGTTTTTCGGATGCTCGTCGTTTTCTGTCAAAGATAGGTTCAAAGCTTTGTTGTTGTTCTTGCTCACTCGTACCTAGTACAAATGGCTCTCCATCATATCTGAATATTTCTCTCGTCGCAGCCTCTTCCTGTAATCTAGCTAAGTCTTCGTTTGTTGCATATTCCATGTCATACTCCTCATGTCCTTCAATCAGTTCGTCGCCGCACAACCGACCTACTTCACTGCCCGATTCCTCCATCGTCTCAGAAGCAGTCAGTGTCAAGTTGTCCCTATCAGACATGCTAGTAGGATCTCTTGTTATCACCGCAAGGTATTCCCGAGATCCACTAACAGCCCAGTCACTCGATTCCGATGTAGTCCGTAAGAGATGCCGGGTCGTCAACGTCCAAAATTTCCTGCCACCAGTCCGCAACACAGTCCAAATCCGAAGTCCAGTAATACACGCCGCGTCGTCAAATAGCACACTTTCCTGTTGTTGTAGTCGAACAGCTCTCGATGATACAGTTCACGAGGAACTTCCGCTCCATGAGGGTTTATGCTTGAAAATCTCAGCTATATACAATATGTTGCGGCTAAAATGTAAAAGAGAGGACAGAAAGATATTTCTAAGGAATTAGACAGAGAAGCTATAAATATTTTATGCAAGGCAAAAACATAAGATCGAAGTTTTCCCGGCGTTGAGAATTTATGAAATGCTCTCGGGTAATTAGCCGAGTTAAAGAAGTGTTTTCACACGATGGTTCGGCGATCACATTGACTGTCGCCATCTTCTGGTGAAGACTTCACCAGAAGATGGCGACATTAAAAGTGATTGCCTTAACTCGGCTAGTTACCCGAGAGCATTTCATAAAAAAGGTAAATAACATTGGACTGGATAGCAGAATTACTTTCTGGATAAAAGAATTCTTGAAACATATGAGATATATTTATTACTTCAGATTATTTAAGGTTTAATACAGCTTCTCAAAAGGTTTGAGTGAGAGGCGTATGTGCCAGAAACATTTTGTTTTACCGAGAGGAAAATGCCACTTGTCGCATAGTGTACGTAATACCTTGACACGTGGCTAGTATTGTGCACACAGCAGAGTTTATATGCGGAAAAAACCTGGCGATCCCGGTCTTACTTACTGTTGATAGAAACACGTTTAACATTTAACAGAATGCCCATGACAGCCATCCGTGAAATAGAAACATTACACATAAAAAAGTGTTAGGAGAGGAAATCCCGTATCAAAAGAGATGGAAATGAAAATAACAGGATATGTTATTAAGCCCATTGGTAGTCATTAGTCTAAGGAATTTTTGTGTTAATGATTTACATTTTACAGTC
>JARYHS010008074.1:338475506-338555924 GCA_031002005.1 Vandiemenella viatica | reverse complement strand
AAATTAAAGGGTAAGGGGTAATACACATGTAAAAATGTCCCAGAATATATACTGATGCATTTTTGAGTACCTACTCATGATACCAAACTTAGGGGAGGGGGGGCAAGAGGGGGGAATATATCCCTATGTTAAATATAACCGGAAAGAGTCCCAACTTACAAATCTGTTTTTAGTCCCATCCTGTGAAATTTGATCACAACTGAAACAAACCGGTGGAGTTATGAGGCTTATTATCATTTCGTATCAGAAACATACAGTTACACAATAAAAACATAAAATTATACTGGACCAAAACTTGGCCACTTCCAGTGCATTTTCTGAGGCCTGATACAGATTAGCTGCCGAGCAGGATGCTGGACACAGTCGACACTGGAGTATGTGCTGGACAGTCTGGTCTTCACTGCAGTCGCACATGATATCATTGATCTCAGCATAGCCCCATCTTGCTAAGTTCACTTTGCATCTGCCCACTCCTGATCTCAGCCTATTCAAAGACTTCCACGTCAACCATCCCTTGTCATAACCAGGTGGCAAAGATTCAGACAAATAGACATATGTATAAATATATAATTTCAGCCTTTTTTTCATTAACAATCTGGAAGAAGAAAATAAGAATGGAAGCATTCCTGGTGTATAAACTCTATTGGGAATACATGATATTAATGTCACGATGTGCCCAAACGCTCTCAGTGTGACCTTCTATGTGGTTCCAAAGCTGGGAGGGCAATACGGCAGAATTCTTGGTCTAAATTTTTTTGCACAAACATCGGGCAGTCATTGACTGAGCATGTAATCCTTTCAAATTACATATATCATGATGGCTTCTCCTGGGTAAAATATTCCGGAGGTAAATAGTCCTCCAATCGGATCTCCGGGTGGGGACTGCTCAGGGAGGAGTCATCAGAATGGATAGAAACATTCTACGAGTCGGAGCATGGAATGTTAGAAGTCTGAATAGGGCAGGTATGTTAGAAAACTTAAAAAGGGAGATGGAACAACTTAAGTTAGATGTTGTTGGGATTAGCGAGATTAAATGGAAGGATGCACAGGATTTCTGGTCTGGGGAACACAGGATAATTAGCACACAAGCTGTCAATGGAGTCACTGGTGTAGGATTTGAAATGAATAAGAGAGTAGGGAAATGGGTGAATTATTATGAATAGTTTAGTGACAGGATTATTTTGATGAGGTTAGAAACTAAGCCCATCCCAACCATGTTAGTACAAGTGTACATGCCAACGTCACAGGAAGATAACGAAGAAATAGAGAAAATTTACACCGAAATTGAAGGGAGGAAAATCTAATAATCATGGGTGATTGGGATGCGATAGTGGGAGAAGGAAAAGAGGGGAATACTGTAGGAAGATTTGGTCTGGGAAAAGAAATTAGAGAGGAAGCAGGTTGTTAGAATTTTGTGAAAGATATAAGCTAATAGTGGCAAACACACTGTTTAAAAGAAATGCAACAGATATACACCTGGAAACGTCCTGGGGATACAAGCAGAAACCAGCTAGATTATATCATGGTCAAACAATGATTCAGGAATCAAGTTATAGACTGTAAGGCGTACCCAGGAGCAGACATAGACTCTGACCATAATGTGATAGTGATGAAGTGCAGGCTTAAATTCAAGCGAATAAGGAAGCAGCATAAGTAGAACAGACTGGAAGTGAATAAACAAAAAATCTAGTATGAGAGAAAAATTTGCAGAAATTGTAAACTTAGGTCTAAGAAGTAACTCTGAAAGGAGCTCAACCAAGAATGAATGGAATGCATTAAAGATTGAAATAATAAAAGCTAGTGAAGAAACATTAGGCTTTATGGAACAAGCTGCCCGAAAACCTGGATCACAGAAGAAATTTTGGATCTGATGGATCAGAGGAGAAGGTACAAAATTGTTTAGGATGAAGCAGGAAGAGAGAAGTACAGGCAATTTAGAAATCAAATATACAGTAAATACAAAAAACAAAGAAAAGTGTGAAGAAGTAGAAAAGAAAATGGTCGTAGGTAAAGCATATAGGAAGATCAAACAGAATTGTGGAGAAATGAAGAAAAGAGGTGGGAACATTAAAGCTGACGATGGGAAACCTCTTTTAATCTCAGACAATAGAGATAATCGATGGAAGGAATACATTGAGAAACTGTATGATGGGGACCACTTGAACAATAGCGTAATGGAAAAGGAAGGCGATGTCACCATTGATGACTTAGGAGATCCTGTTTTGAGGACAGAATTTAATATAGCTCTGAATGACTTGAAAGCAAATAAGGCAGTTGGAATTGATGAGATCCCTGCTGAACTTCTTAAATCCCTAGGAGAGGAAGGAATAAAAGATTTTTTTTTTTTTGGTAACTGCTTTATGTCTCTTTTAACATCGAGGTCTTTAGAGACGGGAAAGGATGGGGGGCAAGGATGGTGGCAAGGAATGGGAAGGAATTCGGCCATGGCCTTTTGAAGGAAGCATCCCGGCATTTGCCTGGAGTGATTTGGGGAAACCATGGAAAACCCAAATCTGGATGCCCGGACGGGGATTCGAACCGCCGTCCTCCCGAATGCGAGGCGAGAATGCTAACCGTTAAACCGCCCCGCTCGGTCAAAAGATTATTCAAGCTGATATCAAAAAGTTATGAAACAGGAGAAATCCCAACTTGATTTTAATAAAAAAATATCATCTTCACACTTCCAAAGAAAGCACAAGCTGACAAATGTGAGAATTATCGCACCATTAGTCTAACATCACATGCTTCAAAATTACTGACCAGAATAATATACAGAAGGATGGAAAGGGTAGTAGAAGAGATAGTAGGTGAAGATCAGTTTGGGTTTAGGAAAAATCGCAGTACAAGGGAAGTAATTCTGTCTTTAAGATTAATTCTTGAAGGGCGGACAAGAAAAACAAAGACACTTTTATGGCATTTGTTGATTTAGAAAAAGCTTTCGATAATGTTAGGTGGGACAAGATTTTAATTTTTTTAAAGAAGTCAGGTCTAAAGTATCGAGATAAAAGAATACTTTATAAACTATATAAGAACCAAGTGGCTATAATTAAAGTAGAGAATCACGAGAGACATGCATCAGTTAAAAAGGGTGTGAGACAAGGTTGTAGTATATCCCCCTTAATATACAACTTGTAGGTAGAAGAAGCAATGAAGAAAGTAAAAGAAAAGTTTCCATGTGGCATCAGTGTTCAGGGAGAAAAAAAATCAGTATGCTACGATTTGCTGCTGACATTGTCTTGTTAGCAGAAAGACGCTGAGACCATTGAGAAATTACTGAATGGCATGAACAAAATACTGAAGGAAGATTTTGGACTGAATATAAATCAAAGCAAGACAAAAGATATGAAATGTAGCAGAAATGATACCAATACTAGTAGATTAAATATAAAAAGGATCGGATGCAATTGGAGAAGTAAGTGAATTCTGTTACCTAGGAAACAAAATTACAACTGATGGCCGAAGCAAGAATGATGTTCAAATAGCATTAGCAAAAAGAGCCTTCATGAAAAAGAGAAATCTTTTAGTTTCAAATATTGATCTAGGAATTAGAAAAAACTTTTTAAAACTCTATGTGTAACTTTATTCAAGTTGCATTCATGAAGCGAGGTGCAGGCTGCTCACTGGTTGTTTGCAGCCACGGAATTCGCTCACCCGAATCGGCAATTTCTGAAGTTCGCCGACGCGAATCTGAGGTTGTGAGGCCAGACGGTGTGGTTCGTGAGCTCTCTTGGCTTGGAATCATCGTAGGATTCACATCAGCTCTCGCACGGTTCCCCCGCTGCCTAACTTTAACTTTGTCGTCTGCCTGGGGAAAATACCATTACTTGAAAGCGAAGTGGACCCGCTCCTCGGCCATATCTTCTGTAACATTGTGGCCAATAAATAGAAGTTAAATGTTCACAGCGCTAATTGTATTCTGCAAGATTTTCCCGCATTCCAACCAGTTCTGCGACTGGTAGATTAAATCACAGTGGTGTCAGGAAGTTTCTAAGTAATAACAGCAGAAGATTGTAAGGAGGGGAAGAAGAATCCCAAGAATGGCAGAGGACGTCATGGTAACGATTCGCTGCAGGTTGGTGGAACCCATCCCCACACGCCAAGTCATTCGGCCTCCTTGACACTTTCTTCACATTGTGTCATACAGGAATATTCTTTGTTCCAAACAATAATGTGCCATAATGTGCCAAAATTCAACTCACGCTTACACACGATACTAATTAGCAAGAGACTTAAGTCACAAAATAGTTAAACCACAAAGAAACTTTTACACACAATACTGATTAGAAAGAGACTTAAGTCAGAAACCAGCCAAACTGCAAAAAAAAAAAAAAAAAAAAAAAAAAACTGTCTTAACAATGGAAAAGTTCATATTATACTGCTTCATTTGACTGTTGTTTTCAATCTTGACAGTCATTCACACTGCCATTCGGCAGGAGCTGACCTTTCGCTGTGAGATGCCGTCGGCAAGACAGTAGATGTGTAGCGTTTCTAGGAGAACATCCTGTATTCACACAGACATTTTCACACTTTGAAACTCAGCAGCACTAGAATCCAAATTAGTGACAAAGAAATTCCAAGCCATTATTATATTCACTCTTGGGAAATTTTAACTGTTGGGTTTGGTAATTTCTGGGTTCATGAAAACAACAGTTTAAAGAATCTGCAACAACGTCTACTTGGAAGATCGTTACGTCACTTATCACTGAGTATTATAACAGTTCTGTGACAAAAAACTAAAACGTAGAAACAATTTAAAAAAAAAACCTCAAGTTAACAAAGCGCCGTTTGCTAACGTATGACGTCAGACACTGTGATTGGTGTTTCGTTTGACATGAGGAATAGGCTAAAAATCAAATTTTATTTGATTTAAAAATACAAATATTTCAGGAAAATAATTGGATTATGTTTCTAAATTTATAGATATTATTTCCAACTAAATTTCAGATTTTTTGTAATACCTGTCCAGTCCCCTATTACCTACATTATTCCCTTCTTTTGTATATCAGACACACATGGTTATTAGCTATTTCTCAACCTTTACACAATATTCTTCAGTTTTGGTATATATTTACCCTATTCTGTTATTGTTTTCTAGCAAAGTTGTTACATATACTTTTTCTAATGTGCAAAGTGAATGCTTAGTTTTTATGTTTATCAATGTAATTCTGTCGCATAACTCCTCATAATGACTCAACCATTTTCACATCTTTTTTGTTATAAATCCGACACCAATAATCTAGTTTCTTGTGTACTTCCAGTAAACCTGATACCAACCACTATTAACTGAAGTCAATCCATTCCTCCTAATTCTCAAATGTATTTGCTATATTCTGATTACTAAAATTGCGTGCTCTACTTCGTACAATGTTTCTATCAACTCGGATGGATCATTCCTGAAAATTTCACACGTGGACACTGAATGAAGGTCCGTTTCATATCCAAATATTTTTACTTATAAAGTAACCATCATTGAATAATTTGTGTGTGTTACTTGTTCTCAAGTTTTCCATTGCTTACTGCATCTTGAAACTACAGATAATTTCCAACTCTTTAGATTTATGGAGTAATTTCCAACCCAAAGGGCAAAAGGGTATGCCAGTCCTTTCTTGAACTTTTACTGCTGACACATTTAAGTAAAATAAAATAAAAATACTTTTGGTTTTAAATGTTCAAATAACGATCTGATAAGCACATGGAAGAAAAACATAACTGCAAAGCAAGAAGTAGCCATCATTGTGTTGAGAAGCAAAAACTGGAAAGATAGAAGTGCAGCTCTTTTGTATACATCTTACCGACAATAGTAATTGAGAATATAGAAAGAAAAAAATGCACTTTGCTTTCAAACGACATGTTAAATGTTCTCAAAAAATTATGAAAAACAGACCATATTATCTTCAGTACTTGGAAGAGTCTGCCGGATTCATAAAACAAGTTGAAAAAGTTTGCACTTGGTGTTTTTACTATCTTTGGCAAGATACCAAATGTTTTCCAATACGAATCTTAGAGAACCCAAAATAATTCATTAGAACTTGGATTCATGTTTGAAATTAAAAACAACAAACCACGCACCTAACATCATATGCCTTTCTAAGGAAATACAAATACACTGTTGTTATGAATTAAAATGCTTCCTACTTATTTATTTACATACATGTATGTATGTATGTATGAAGGTGTATTTTATTATTGAATAAATTATGTTAAAAATTATTTATCAAAATATAACTTTAAACTTTTCCCAGCACCTTTAAGGGTGAAATTGATTCTTTAGCCTCCACAGTTTACGACCACTTCCATATAACAAAGGACACAGAAAGTAGACTCAACATTCACAAAAGGTGAAAGCAACAGAGCAATCAGAGTACATACATATAGTGAAAATATGCTGTAATGAGTGTGCAACACAAGAGATGAACAAAACATAATATTTCAGTTTAAAACCTTAAAATAAGGTAGGAGGGGGAAAAATAACCTTTTACAACAGATGAAGACAGGAGTATGAGAAACACGTAAAAAACAAAAATCACACTATTTCGGTTAGCTACCTTAGTCATGTAAGGAGGTGAGACATAGAGCACGGGGAAATGTGTGAACACATCCTGGCCCACCACAAAAACCATATTCATGCAGGACTGATCGAGCCATTTGGTAAGGAAGGTGTATAAATAAATAAGGGACACATGGGCTACTGTTGGGTTGTGATCCAATGCTGGAAGTAAATATGTCAAATGGTGAGAACCTTGAGACAAACAAAGTGATGCAAAAAAAGTTGGTGAAATGTATGAACAACTAGACAAAACAATAAAAAGGTGGAATGAGAAAGTAATAGAACATGAAATGGGAATATGCAGGATAAACACTGAATATGGCTGCTAGGCAACAGTAATGATAATAAGGAAATGGCTTTTAGGCAACGTAAACAACGAAGGAAAGGCAAAATAACCCATCACTCACAAAGGTGAAGGTTGTGATGAGAGTACAACACAAGAGACGGAGTGATTGGTTACTTTCCATATCCTTTTTTATTTATTTTGCCTAAAAGCCATTTAATTTTTTCCTAGTATTATTACTATTGTCTAACGACTATGTTCTGTGTATGTCTTGCATGTTCCTATCTCATGTTCTAGTACTTTTTCTTTCCATATTTTTCTCATTTTGCCTAGTAGTTTATATGGTTCACTATCTTTTTTCACAATTTTTTGTTTCTACCAATGTTCCTGCCATTCAGTTTATTTACTTCTGGCATTGGATAACAACCCACAATAGCCCACGTGGTCCCATACTTATTTGTACACATTCTTTATCAAATGGCTTGATCCATCCTGCATGAATAAGGTTTCTAAACTGAAAATATTGTATGTGTGTGTTTGTCTCTTGTGTTGTACACTCATTGCAACCTTTAACTTTGGCGAGTGATGTTTTTTTTTTTTATCTTTATCCATGTTTTTCATATTGCCTAAAAGCTGATTCTTTTTTTCCTTAGTATCATTTTACAAATTAGTCTAGGGAAATGACCCACCACTTAACTTGGATGATGGATGTATGGCATGAACACACAAAAAATACAAGAACCCAAATGACAGAATAATTTTCGGGGTCTTAGCTCTTTATCAATAAAAGAACATTATGTGAGAGGAGGGGAGGGGAGGGTGTTTGTTGGAGACTACTTCACAATGTGACTGTTAGCCAGGAACGTGTTGGAGATTCATTTCCCTTTCCCAACTTGTAAATTCCTTTTTGCTACTTAGCACCTATTATTTCATGGTAATTTTATATATGTTTATACACGTTTCATCATCACCAGTGTTTGTTTTAATACAGCTCTCGATAGTTTACTTTGCATTATTTAGCCCCGCCTTCTCCTCCTCCACCCCTCCCCAGTTCTTCTTGTTGGCCAACACAATCATGCAGTGCACTCCAAACTCCCTTGCCAAATGACTTGCTGCTCTTTACATTGTTTTAAACCGAAATATTGTAAAAATGTGTTCACCCTTTTCTCATGTTTGTCGCAGCATTACAGTTTTAATCTTTGGTGAGTGTTGGCTCTTCTTTACCATGCCATTGTTGTATACACTGTGTAACAGCATTTTCCTTTTTCTGTTATAATGAATGTCACCGCTACTTACCAAGGGAAAACAAAAAGCAGTATAAAGTAAATGTGAAATTCTCTTTGTGAATATACTTCAATTCAGAAAATAATTGTAGTGAAATAAAAAATAAAGGAGTGAACTGTTTCTTTTTGTTGATTTCTGCAGTAAAAACAAAGATTCCTTTGCTAATTGTATTGGCTACAAGGACTTACTGAAACTGTTTTCTTATCTATGTTTTACTTGATCCCTATAGAATTTGATTTTCAGGATAAATTAGATGGGCAATGCAAAGAGAGCTAAGGTAAAACATAGTTGAATGATAGTTTAGATTAAAAAATATACTTAAATCATTAAAACTTATAAATACTTTTAGCTAACCAATTCTTGATGACATCATAGACATGCCCAGCATCATTAATGGTGACAAAAAGTCCACGAGGTCTCCTATAAATAAGGCCAAATTTCTGGCAAGCAAGTCCAACAGTGGGAGTATAAACAATGGGCATCATCTGTTCCACATTTTCTGAGAGGAGTCGGAAGAACAGTCGTTCATTGCGATCCTGTTATAGACAGTAAAATGAATATGTAGAATTTTTACTTGGAACATAACTAAACTACTTGAAAAACAACATGCATACTACAGAAGTATCAAATAAATAAAACCATATTTTGAAACAAAGTCAAATAGTTACACTTATTAAACATGAAATAAATGCAACATACAGTCCTCATTGCAGAAAAATGAATGATGACTTTGGATTTCACACATTTTGTGCATATGGACAATATTTGTGAATGAACCTATCATATAACTTAAAATACAGTTAACTTTCTGAACTTAAAAAATGACAGCAACAATCTTAAGTTAATTCAATTCCAGAAAAGATTATTTAAATTTCTTTTCATGTAAATATGTCTTCCAAGTTTGGTACTGGGAGACATCCCAGAATTATGAGCACAGAAATATCGATACTAAACACCTAAGGATAACTCTCCTAAATTATCAGAGTAACGATGTAGACATAATATTAGGAACCAAAAGCTGATAAGTGCTAGAGGTTGACTCTAGATAAGTATTTGCTCCTCATTTCAATGTTTTTTTGGAAATACAGAACTAACTCAATCCGAGTAAGTGTTCTTGTAGCCATTAAAAACTAATTGCTGTGTCATTATTGACACAGAAAGTTCTTGTGAATTAATATAGATGAATATAAAAATTTAAAGTTCATAATCAGATCATTTTACCGTCCTCTGGCTTTATGATCTCCTGAAGCAGAATATTTTGGAGATTTGCTTAATATCTTCTCTCAGAGATTTCAAGGACAAAAACTGATTATGGATGGCGATTTTAACTTAGTGTCAGTTAAGTGGGACATACAGTATGTACATTCAAGTCAGGAGGTAAATATAAGTTAATAACAACTAAGCTCTTTGAATCATTCAAGGAAAATTCTCTTGAACATATGATCAAAGAGCCAACGAATTATAACAATGATATCTTGCCAATTTTGGATCTTTTTCTTATAAGCAACCTGGTGTCAGGCGGAAAGTGTGCACGGAGGTTATGCAACACCTTCACCTGAACTATGAACAATTAAGTTCGTGACCATGTTTAGCCCTCTGGTACCTATAATATTAAATAGATCGGCCGCCACACATTCGTATTAGTAAACCCCAAATGCGAAGGGTAAACAAGATAAAGTAATTTAACACAGTTTGAGAATAACACAGTACTTATATTTTTGATAATAGTTCACTCGTACATTGTCGGTACCAGGATCATGAATAAAGCATCGAACCACAGTTTCTTTGAAGATTGCAGATGAAGTACAATTCTACGAGAAGACAAAAACTCACAAAGTCCCCATAACGTTAGTGAATATTAAGACATGTTAGAACTTGCCTAAACCGCTACCCTAATTTGCGTCACTAACTAGCGCCGCAGAGTTGCGTGATCACTTTCTGACATAAGAATGAGACAATGTGAGCTTACTGCAAGATCTTTTATAGACTTCTCCGAGCCTGTGACCTTGGTGAATCTTTCTTTAATTAATATCTCCAAAAGTAGATAATGGTTTAACTTGAAATTTTCACAGGGACTTTCTATTGTCATGTTCTATCTGTTTTAACTTAATTTAACATTCCAAAGGGTTTCTATAGTCTTAAAACTAAAGTCAGCACATGACCAACTTGGTGGAACTTTTACGAGCTTCAACAACAATCTGCGACAATCTATTTTTCAAAAACTTAATTACCGGACAAATGCTTAAACTTTTTACCGAAACCGTTATATATTCGTAATAGTCTTAATTTGGGCCATCTACTGATATAAATTTAAATTTTTATCCCTTTTAGTTAAAAAGTTCATTTTTTCCTCTCTTAATTAAAACCGCTAATTAGACTTTGCCGAATTACTTAATTTTACTACCAAAATATCCGGAACAGTGCTGACTATAGCTGGTGATAAAAAATCAGCTGTAGCTTTACTCAATTTAAAGATATTTCGTATCTTAGATTTCTACTTTTCCGATCGCGTATTTCAAAACGTGAACAAACTGGAATATCTCTTAAAATAAACATTTCACGATATGATAAATACACTTTAAAATGATTTTTATGGTGAACTGTCACTGTAGGAATGAATACAGGAAAATTCCTTCAAGTTGACAATTACTCTTCTCGAAATTTCTAAGTCCAACATAGGCAACTTTACAATTGATCTATAGAATATTTTACTGCTGTGGGTAGCTAGTGGGAGTGCTTTTGGTGAACTAAAGGATATCTAACACTGGACATTGTTTATACAGTTCATATAAAAGACGCTATAAGTGTTCACAAGGCATTTGTGGTAACTGAAATCTAGACTGACAGTGGAACATAAACACAAAGACGTATATTGTTTGGTAAGTTAAACGATGCAGGTATGATCCATTACTTGGTGAAAAATTTTGTTCTGCATGCAGGATACAAAGGTTGAGAAACTTTGGTATAATCTGAAAGCAATAATAGGGAGGGATCTGAATCAATACCTTGCTAAGAAGATTACTTTTTTTTTTGCTCGGGCTTTACCCCTCGTCGACAGCGTGGTTATTAGAGGCGGGATGGGGGACAAGGAACAGGAAGGAATTTGGCCATGGCCTTTTTGAAGGAAGTGTCCCGGAATTTGCCTGAAGTGATCTGGGGAAACCATGGAAAACCCAAATCTGGATGCCCGAACAGGGATTTGAACCCGCTTCCTCCCGAATACGAGGCCAGAACATTAACAAGAAGGTTAGTAAGAACTTTCTGTTGTTCAGTTAGGAAGTAAAACATTTGCTCAGGCCAAAAAGGCATTTACATGCCACAGTAAAGAAATCAGAGAACTCACTATCAGACACAAAGCGTTAGTGGGGTTCAGTATACAACAGCTTATCCTGAGCTTTGACCGTTAATGTGGCCTATGGGTAGATGGTCTTGCAGTTGCCATCCAGCTGGATACCTCAGCAGGAGAAGGTAGGATTCAAGTAATGTTCACTGTAGACCTCGAAATAAATTTCAAACTATGTATTCCGAAAACAATTGCATCACTCGGAGACGAATCTACAGCATCAAATTTTTTTTTCCGAAATTAACTTGATTGCAGGTATGAACCCTGATGCACGCCACAACCAACTCTCGGGAACCCCTAACTGTATAAAAGTCAGTTACATCCGGAGCTTGTCCACTCTTGCACTTTCATTTGAAAATAATTTTAAGATTGCTGCCTATCTGGTCCCATTTTCGCCTAGCTTCTTCGTCAAGTTTTGTGCCTACCTGGCCGCGCACAGCCACATTCTCTCTCCTCAAGTGCTTTCCAAAGACTGTCCCCACTCCGGCCTTCCCAGGTCTAATTATAGGGAATCAGGTCGATTTTGCAATATATCTGCATATTACAAAATATCTGAAACTATCATATATATATATTTCGTCCATGATGGATTGGTGGAAATCCTCGACTGTGATATCGAATTTGGGTTGATATTGAAAGCAGCAACCAGTCACAATTTGTTGTTATTAAGTTTATTTAACCATTACCAGTTTCGAGCAAGAAGCTCATCATCAGATAGTTTTCATTTTTAATGTATTTAAATATGCAGATGCAAAATGTGAGTTTGCATCCTATAACAACAGAAAAGTAGCATTTATTGAGTGAGTAATTTAATTTTGGATTGATGAAGGTTAATCTCAATTACTTATGTTAGATATCTCAATATTTTTGAAATCAAACTCTTCTTAATGGCGAAAGGATATGGTGTATTTCTGTGGAGGCTCATTTTTAAACAAACACACGGCAATAACACTGATGATAATTTCACTATTAAGAGACTCTGAATGGAACTTATGAGCGAACTGGAAAGTTGGTTCTGCATTTACAGATGTAGCAAAGGTGTTTATGAACAAAGAATTTTGCATGACACAAAAGATGAAATTAGGTTCAATGTTAAGTTCTATGAAAAAATTACAGCGATATGAACTAGGTATTTTAATACAAATGACTGATAGTTGTTAAATTTAAATTACATCTATATTGATATACAGAGTTGAAATTTATATATACAATGAAATTCGTTACACCTATTTAAGTCTAGATGAATTATAGTATTACTTGGTTAATGTTTTGTAGGGTTGTTTTGGAAAGGGATTGAATGAGTGTATTTACTTAGAATTATATATGAGAATAATGGATGGCCTGCAATTATTTAATCTGTGGTAATGGTTGAACAAACATAATAACAACAAATTGTGACTGGTTGCTGCTTTTAATATCAACCCAAATTAAATATCATATAAAATTGCAAGGAAAGGGAAAATGACTCATCACTCAACAAAGTTGAAGGCAGCGACGAGAGAAGACTATATCTCATGAATACACAAATAAACTCAATATTTCGGTTATTAAACCTTATTCATGACGGAGAAAATGAGTCATGAGGCTCGGAGGTGTGCTACACGACTAGGTGGATTATTAATATGGCGGTGGGACTGAGATATTGTATATAAATATGTAAATCGCAGATGGTGGTACAACTAATACTAGACAAAAAATAAAAAAAAGGGGGGGGGGAATAAAGTAAATAAATATGGACGGATAAACTTTGAAAAATAAAATAGGGTAATTAGTTAAATGACAATATTGCTTCTACTAATCCTACTAATAATGAGTGATGCATCAAGGAAAGGAATTTTATCTGTGGTTGAGGCCGGGTGGGTGTCTGGTATCTAGGATGTTTTGGTAAGCAAATGGCACGAGTTCTTACATAGGCCTGATGACACAACAACTCTCCACCAGAATGAATGGCCACAGGCAAACAGTTCACACCCGCAATTTATATCTTCCCATACCAGAACATGCTAACTACCACAACTCCAACAACTTCAATGACTGTTTCACTGTGAGAGCAATCAGAGTTTTCCCCAAAACTACCGCTGCCTCAGAACTTCGCAGATGGGAATTTGCATTTATCTCCTTTGATATCTAATCGAAATCAATAAATGACATATCATTTTGAAGATTAAGGTCTCCAATTAGGTAAAATCATAAATTAAGAAAGAATTTTTTGGAATTTGATGCTTATAGTGGTCATGCATATGAGACAGTTCAGTGCTTGCAGCAGCAGATATCACAGAGATGTTAATAAACTGTTTTTTATACTATAAGGAGCTTTTCAGATATTTTTTTCTATTACGAAAATATTTTTGTTTTGTTACATAATTGCAATGTAAACATTTTATTCTCACAGCAACACATATTACAGGTTGATATGCTGTGTGCATTTTGATTAGGTTAGTTGTATTCTTTTAAGCTTAGTGACCGTTTGTCGTACATACTGTTTTGTAATATGTTTTGATGCGTATCTATTACACTAAACAAATAAATATTTGCTACAAAAGTGCGATTCTACTTTTCATTATATTACAAGCATTCAATCTCACTATTCATCGTATTTTATCAGCAAAATTTTTGCACAGGTTGTCTAGTCAGAACTTATTTTTCCTCTAATCGACTTGAAATTTTTGTGAGAGGTATTCCATTGCCTAAACTTCAAAACTGATCCTTATGAAAACTTTCCTATCTCCTATTTTTTGGTATATAAACCGGCCTGTTTACAATTTTTTTTTACCCTAGTGTAATTCATAATGCAAAATTTCAAAATTTGGTATCTCCAAAAGTATTGAAGCTACAGGGCTAAAATATGTTTTAAACGTTTCAGAATGCAGTTTCCTGTATGATAGTGATGCTACCAAACTGCTATAATTGCTCTTTAGTTGCATACATAATATCTCGAAAATTCATTTTAATTCTTTCCATCTTGCTGAACCTTCAAACTTCTGGCATTCATTACATTGTAATTTCCATAAATTTTACTTATTCCAATCAAGTTTACAAAAACTTGTGCATTGTGCTCAGAAAAAAATGTACTTTCTTTTAAACATAGTCCTCCCTCTGTATTTAGACGACTCTGTGAAAACTAAATTTTTTGCTTGGACTCGTAATTTTTGTACAAAATCCTACAAAACATTACTTAACTTTAACATACAGATTTGAAATTTTTACATAATGTGTCACAAATTCAGAGCATCTTTTAAGCTATAAATCTCTTTCGTAGCTTTACTGAGAGCTTGCAAATTTCTTTATTTTTGATCGTGGCAACATGCGGTTCATTCAACTTCAAAATCAATTATCTCTTCAGTGCAATTTTATATCTACAAAAGTTGTCATACCTCGTTTTGATCCTTGTGACTTAATACACTTCTGAAAATGAAACCCGCTTTTTCTATTTTGAAATACGAAGTTTTCCTTTATGTGGGCAATGTTTACACCTACCTTCTTTTTTTTTACCTTTGGCATTACACCTCGTTGATGGCTAAGGTCATTAGAGGCGGGATGGGACTGGGGACAAGGAACGGGAAGGAATTCGGCCATGATCTTCTTGAAAGAAGCATCCCAGCATTCATCTGTAGTGATTTGGGGAAACCATGGAAAACCCAAATCTGGATGCCCGGACGGGGATTCGAACCTTCGTCCTCCCGAATGCGAGGCCAGAACCAATGTATACAAACGTTTGATCAAATATCACTGTTTACTCAAACTTATCGCTTGAAAACTGCAAGAATATGATTCTAAACTTACTTTACAGTTGTACTGAAGTTATTTCGACACTCTTTAAACTAATTTTGGTCATATATTGACAAAATTTAGGTTATATGACATCATCTTACTGTGTTAAATTAGTAAAGTTACAGGCAGAAGAGCACAAGACAATATGTGAAGCTTTTGAAGAATCTTACTAATCCAAAAAAATTCTGGTCGTATAACATCGTAACTCTAGACTCTCTCGTAAAGTCATAATGTCAGTAATTAATGAAAATGGGAAGTATATGGAAATTTGTATATGGAACACAGAAATTTTGAATAATATTTTAACAAGGCTTTCACAACAGAAAATATATAGGAAATTCCAAAATTTATCACTCGTACCAACAAAATTATGAAGAATCTTGATTCTGATGTCAGGGAATAAGAACATTATTTAGGATGTAAAAAGTAATAAGGCCCCTAGAGCAGACTGTAGTCTTACTCGATTATATTTTAGATATGCAAACAAAATTGCACCATATTTGATGAAATTATATAGTGCATCCTCAGATGAAGGTAATGTAAAATTATAGGCCGATATTTTACAGAATTTTTTAATATATCATCTATTAAAATGTTATTTTTTTTAATGGAACGGTGCTACTATTCAAACTCAGTGGGCTGGTCAAATTACCTTGAACATCTCAATCGCTCATCACAAACCACACAGAGGTACTAGCAATCTTACACTGTGAGTACAAGTTATTTACCAACTGGAGAACTGAACTTACTTAAAAAATACATCAATTGAGTTACCGACTTCCTGAAGGGTAGAACACAGAGTATAGTTCTTGGAAATGTGATAGGGTCTGTTTCTCACATACATCAATGACTTGTATGATGTAATGGAGACTAAGGGAAAACCACTTGCTGATGATGCTATTATTTATCATGAACAAAAAATAAGGATGACTGCATTTTGTTTTAAAAACCAATGTTGTGAAACTAATATCTTGGTGATAACACTGGTAGTTGGAGCTAGAGGCTCGTTCCCACTATTCTAGTAATTTAGTCGAGTGGCGAGTGATTTAGTAACTAAATGTGTGTGAACAACAAAAATCTAGTCGAGTAGTTAAGCCAGTAGTTTAGTCGAGTTGATCCATTTTGTTCTATTAAATCGGGTGAGTAGCACTCACCCCCACACGCGCCACTGCCCACTAGCCCATTGACTAAAGAAGTCTGAACCTATTGTTTAAGTCGAGTTCATTAGCTTCTACAAAAATGTCGTTTCGCTGAAGCGAAATAAACATACCTGGATTTGGTAAGAAGTAAATTGAAAATTAAAAACATCTGCTTAGTGCACACTTTTATTAATTATTTTATTGCAATATCATCTAGACTATACAATAAGATATTATTCATATTGTTATTAGAAGTACTACCTAAAGCAATAAAAAACATTTTGGAATTATCTACTCGCAAAAATTTAAAAAAAATAGTAGTCCAGGTACTGAAACAGTTTACATTCCCTCAGTAAAATGATTCAGTTTACTGGATGCATTTCTATGAAATATTACTTCAGTTCCTTTAATGTTTCATAGATTTTGTCACACTGTGATGAAATAGGAAATAGCTGCTTTTCCGTGTATAAACACGAGGTGTGAGTGTCTTTAAACTACATCAGGTGGCAATAAAGTACAGAACTGCCTGTAATTATGTAATTGCCAGAATTGCACTTCTTAAATAGGTATCTTCACGCTGGATTTGTGACTGCATTTTCATTAACACAACTATTGGACATTCTAAAACTATTCGTAAGGATCTTCTAATGCTAATTCATTCAGAAGACAATTTCTAGCTCCTAGTTCATCCCTTCTATTAACCTATTGCTTTTTTTCTTTATCGCATAAACTTCTTCACCCATCTCTTGTAAAATAGTGATTAAAATATGCTCATTCATTTGATTGCATTGCAGCCTGTGCGTTTGGTAAAATACCACGAAACTTGTGTACTGTACTCAACTGTAGTGTGAACGATTTTTGGTCAGTAGCAAGTAATTTAGCTACTAAACTACTCGCCACTCGACTAAATTACTAGCCTAGTGCCAACGAGCCTTAAATGCTAAAAAGTGACAACTCATGCATATAAGCCAAGGGTCGTCAAACGTTTTACCCCATCCACCCCTTGATACGATATTTGCCTTCTTATCGACCCCCACAAGTATTTAATAAAAACATTAAATCATTTTTGGCATTTATGATGCTAAGCAATAAGAAGGCCTGCATAAAAACTCAGCGAAATAATTTACAAAATCCACCCAATAACATTAACAGAAAAACGAGATACTTTCCACTATTAACATAATCTCAAAAAATAGGAACAAAACCATGGATAGATGCCAAAAAGAGCAGATGGTTGTTGTACTGTTTTAACTTGTCACATGTTTCATCATTTACTTTACACGACTTCACAAATAGATGAGAATTGAGAGGATGAGCTTTAATTTTACTTATTGACTTGATTTTTAGTAGAGCATTCCTATTTTTTCCTGTGCAGTTTAATTGATCCTCTTTATTATTAATTGACCCCTTTTCGACCCCCCTGTATTAATCGAACCTGGGAGATCTCTTATCGACACCCAAGGGGTCTGTATCGCCCCCTTTGGGACCCCTGATATAAGCAAAATTGGGACACCATTTAGCTCTGAATATGTAATTAATGAGACCATCCTTTCTATGGTATTAAAAAAATGTAGAGGTTTAACAATTTGTTAAAGAATGAACATACTGAGAAGGTAACTGTGAAAGCAAACCATTTGCTCCATTTCTTAGGTCATAATTTAAAAACTGTATGCCAGAAGTTAAATCAATTGTATATTCAAAGCACTTGTGTGACTTTTCTTAGAATATTTAGAAATTTCTTAGAATATTGTTGTTCTGTATGGTGCCCCCATCAAAAAGAATTGATAAGAGGCATTGGAGATGAACCAAAGAAGACCCACCAATTCATGATGGGTGTATATAACTGGAGAAAAAGCCTAAGTAAGATGTTGAAAGGGTTGGGATGGGATGACTTGGAACACCATAGGTACTGCTCTGGTCAGAAGTTAATTGGAAAATTCAGACAGACCTATTTCAGAATGACACATGAACTGAGGCAATATAACACCATTCCATATTAAATACATTATAATGGACAATTAAGTAGCATTTTAAGATCGATAAAAGTTAATTTTGAAAAATTGTGACATTTTGAAGTACGTGGTAGAAAAGTGGAAACACAACCAGCTGCATGCAGATAAAATTGAAGCAAACTTCAATGGAAATGCAGATGTGTCAGCTCTACCAACTGTTGAGAAAGCCAAGTGAGAAAAAGTCATGTGGAGCCACAAAGTTTATCCAGGCATCTATGAATGGTAGAATACAGCATAGCATGAAAGAGTTACTGAAACGGAACTGCCTGCAATGAACATGGACTGCCCACTGGAACACTATGACAACAGCTGATTAGACTGAGCTTATTTACATCTGTAAACCACCTCTGAAATACATGTTGCAACAGTTAAGAACTGGGCAGTAGTTGCTCTTGTGTGTCTATGTAAAATGTTTAGGTTTAAACAATGTTTGTTGTTTCACTGTACATTTGGCCAGAAAAATGTGCATTCACATTAACACTTGTGGCAGTATATTACCAACTCTCCTTTTTTTTAAAACCACATATTCCTAATAGGCTCTAAAAGAATCACTAAGGGCCTCCAAATGGGTATTTACTTTAACAATACTGTTAGTTATGATGAAATTTCATCAACCATAAAATTACCTGTGCTGCTAACAGCAAACACAATAATAATAATAATTACATCACAAAAATATATGATATAATAAAGAATTAATTATTCCCAATAGACTCTAAAAAAATCACTAAGGACCTCCAAATGAGTATTTACTTTAACAATGGTGTTAGTTATGATGAAATTTCATCAACTATAAAATTACCTGTGCTGCTTACAACAAACACAATAATAATAATAATAATAATTACATCACAAACATTTATGATATAATAAAGAATTAATATTTTAAAAAAGATATCGAACTTAATCATATCCTTATTATTTTAAACACTGTGTCAAAAGAATAAAACAATAACACATACCTGAAGTTCTATCAGATACAAATATTTGTTCAGGTCCTCATTGTAACGCTCAACACTAACTTTACACAGTTCCAACTGTTCTTCCTGCGTCTTGAACCTCGGAGGCATAAGACCATGAATTCCCAGGCTTTGTCTTTCTTGCAATGTGAATGCCAGCCCCTGTCACAAGTGAAATATGCCATAGATAATATATATATAAAGATCAATAATAATGATAGAGAAAAACGAAACATAAAAATTTACAACTTTATTCTGTAAAAGTCACATCACATATACTGAATTCGACAATTAAGTTTTTCCCGGCGTATGGTAGACAGGAATTCTTCACGGGTCTTCTGCCGGATTAGATCTTCTAGACACGACGTTTCGGCAGTCACCTCCGCTGCCTTCATCTGGTGAGCTGTCATCGCGAAGTAGCTGCCGCGACGGTTCGGCACCGAATGTGTTCGGTGCCGAACCGTCGCGGCAGCTACTTCGCGATGACAGCTCACCAGATGAAGGCAGCGGAGGTGACTGCCGAAACGTCGTGTCTAGAAGATCTAATCCGGCAGAAGACCCGTGAAGAATTCCTGTCTATACTGAATTCCTTTGTAAAAATTACTAGACAGAGTAGAAGAAGCCAATAAAACAATCTTTCAATTTTTCTTTAAATATATCTTCATTATTTACGAACTGTTTTATACTTTTAGGAAGTTTATTAAACTTGTGTACCAGAGTAAGTAACCCCTCTTCAAACTAATGCTAACAACATTTGGGAACATACCCACAGCTACATTGCTTTCCTGAAAAAAAATATTAATACATTTAAAGATATTTGCTGAACTATATTTACTAAAGCTGAGAGAGGAGGGATGCCAACACATGTAAAATGACCTCAGTACATAAACGATATTTTTAGTGATTCTGTTCATTTGTGAAGTTAAATGGGTCAGGGGGCAGGCTTAGTGTAGTGATTTGTGTTACAGCCTTTCCGCCTGTAACTTATCTAACCTTTTTGGAATTCATTTTACCTTGAAGTGTCTTTACCTGTCCCTTTATTGTGAACAGTATAATCAAAAATATCTAAGATCACTTTTAGTTTCAATTTTCACAAAATCTATGCCATGATGTACATAACTTTTTAGCTCTCCCACAAATACCATCATCAATGATAATAGTGACAGTGAAAATTCTGTTAGGCCATGAAAGTAGGCAAGAATAAGGACAGTAAACCCATCACTCACCACAGATGATGGCAGAAATGTCATGCTGAACAAATACAAATGCATTTTACAATACTTTTGTTAACCACATTTAAAGGTGAGATAAATGGCAGGAGGATTAGATATGTACTTAACAAGACTTGCCAACCACATTCATGAAGCCAGAGATGAACAAGGTGGATGGTGGGGATGACAACGGTGGAGAAAGCAGTAGACAACCAATAATTATGAGAAAGCATAACTTAGCACTGCAAACTAATAAAATATAGACATATATCAAAAATAAGTGATAAGTTTACTGGTGGGATCATAATGAAGGTATGCATATGCTTCAGTAAACCACCCAATCTATAGAACGCCTTTTTCACCAGTACTCACCTACTGACCCTCTTACACTAGCACAGGGATCTTTCCATTGGAACAAATCTCACTGAAAAACTTGTAGCATGAATACACGCATCACTATCTATTCTGATCCTTCAACAGAGGAAATCTTTACCAATTATTGGATGTGCCACTTACACACATACACAACTCATTTACTAAGTTACCTCTGTTCATTGCACAGCTTCTTACATTGGCCTCGGAACTAACCTGCTGTCAATCAGGAAGAATGTCCACAGGCGAACAGTTTATAATGGCATCCTAGAGCATATAGTGGAAGCCCATATCAGTTGCCACAGCTCTGACAATCTTAACAACTGTTTTACAGTAAAAGCTTACAGGGTATTTCCTGATACTACTATTACTTCTGATGGGGAATAAACCACCAACATACCTTTGACACCAGGCATTCCCTTACCTGCTTACAAGACACCATCAGCACGATCAGTTATTTTCATTTTAGCAATCAATTCCTATAACAAATGATATGACCTCTTAAGAGGCATGAAAATATCATGAACACTTCGGGATGTAAAGCACGGCTGCTTCAATGGAGGACTGCTGAGCATATTATAATAGGGGGAACTAAGAGTTGCCATCAGTCTGCACAACATCAGGCCTGCCGCAAGTGTACATGCATGTGCACCGCATGCGGGCAGCACATCCAGGAGGGCTGAAAATGGAGCGATCAATCACATAATATTCGAAGTCATTGTCATAATGCCCACTCCACCGATAACATAAGAAATGCCATCACATGGAGAAAAATATCCGACTGTTTTCTTTTATATTATAGCATTAACAGCATCATCTATTAGCATCCATCATAATTAAGATGCAATGGGAAATGTCTGTCAGCAGGATCAACCTCCCAGCAGTGGCCGAAAGTCGATACCTTTGGCGAGACCATTGCTGTGCTCTATAACAGGACTGGCAAAATTAGGGAATCAACACAAGAGCTTCATTCTCAGTTTATACTAGTATGCATTCAGACAGTACTATCGCACATTAAACGGCAATTTTGTCAGAAGTGCTGTCAGTGCAAAATATAAGTGAAAAAAAATCACAATTACGATAAGTACCAATGTTAATATATCAGCTTATCACAATAATCACTACTCGTAGCATTTGTTTGTTTGTAGCATTTATAGTCAGTCAGTTCAGGCAATACAAAATTCTAACAAGACTTCTGAGCCAAACCTCCATGCATTTTAAAAACATGAAGTTAATTTTGTAGTTCATTTAACAGAATTTCTTTCAACATTTTACAGACTCAACTACAAGTTTAAGTTGGTTGATTGTTACTCGTAAAGTAAAAAAACCTGCCTATCACTCATAGTTTTCGTTTTAAAATTCGCTATATTATTGTATTGAAAACTTTAAAGAAATATTTACTATTTATGAAAAATTTCAGGAACTGTACAAAAGGAAAAAACTTTCAGGAGTGCAGTTTTGACAGCAAAAACGAGAAAAGGTGGTACAGAAGGAAACACTGGTGGGTTCTTTAATGAAATTTTTAAACAAGCCAGAAAGTAAGGAAATGGAATGTCTAGAAAATGTTGATGTAGCTTCAACAAGCACAGTCTTAAGTCCAGGAACTATGGAGGTGTCTGAAGAAAAATGTAAATGTTGTAGTACTCCCTCAGATGGAGACTTCAGTAAATCAAGAGAAGGTACTACTAGAGAACATGGAATCAGTTTATCATCGTCAGTGAGGTGTTAGATTACTGTAACGATCCTGTTCTGTGGCCTGCCAGTATAACTATGATCTTGTTAATATTTTGGTTAGTCGTGGTCCTGTACAGGTGTTTAACTACAATTTCCTCATGGAAGAAAATTTTCAGATAATTATTATTCTAGAAATCTTCCCAATGGAGAAAAAAATTAACAGGGAATGGTTTATTTGCTCTATTTCAAAAGATTAAGTCTTTTGTTGTTGTTGTTGTAAAATAATTTGTAAAACTGTAACCAATTTATCTTCTTTGAACGGTGTTTCTGATCAGCAGTATTTATCATTAACATTGATAAGACACGAAACAAGCGTTACCCACAGCGAAAATGTACAATTGTGGGTACTACTGACTAATATGTAAAAAATTACTGAAAACCAAATACAGCTGAGACTATTAGAATCAGAAAAAAACAATGGTGTGATGTATCAGAAAGAATCATAGCCATTAACAAGTTTTTATCTCATCAGTGTCTGGCTTTACAGGGCTCGTCAAAAACACTGTATAATGGTAAATTTCTAAAATCAATTCAAATGTTAGCATCCTTTCATTTAGTCATGCAGCAACATAAACTCAGAGTTTATTCCTCAAAATATGATTCAAATTGTATGATTCACTATTTAGAAGATCAAAGTCAGAATTAAATCATTGATTTACTTGGCTCAACCATAAAAAATTATACACTGGAGAATCAGAGAATCAAAATATTTCTCCATCATATTAGACTGTACTCTTGATGTAAGTTACACAGAACAAATTATAGTTGTACTCAGTTATTTTAAACAATGAACTGAAACAGTTGCGATATGCAAAAATTTCGTTCGTTTCTGTCCAAACACCAGGTCTAACAAATTTTGTTTTGGATTTATTTTCACAATTAAATCTCAACATTAAAAACCTACATGGTCAAGGTTATGCTAATTCTTCTAATATTCATGGAAACACAAGGAACTGTAATTTTTTTTTTTTTTTTGAAAATCAATAAACGTGCATTTTACGCTCCAAGCTCAACTCATAGTCTCAATTTGGTGGTAAATGATGCAGCAAATATTACACATGAAACTTTTTAATATAATTCAAGAAATTTACATTTGCTTTTCATCATCCACAAACATGTCATCAAAAATTAGCAAACATTTACCAGATTTTAAATTAAAAGCTTTAAGTGCCACGCGGAAAAGCTTTCAAAGTGGCTAACCAAGTCAATGCAGAAACAGATTTCCCACCAATAATCACAATTCACGCAAGAAGAAACTGACAATTTAAATATGAACATAAGTGATGAAGTTCTACTAGCCCCCACAATCAAATACAAAGTGGATAATTCTAGATCAGATATTAACTTCTTTAATGGATAGATTCAAGGAGTTAAAAACGTTTACCGACGTATTTGGCTGTTTCAGCAATAACTTATGTAATTTCTCCAATGAAACATTGTGAAGATTTAAATTTGAAGCTTAAAGACAATTCAAGTAGTGAAATAGACATTGACAGTATTGATTTGTTTGGTGAAATCAATGCTTTAGTTCCATTTTCCCAAAAACCAGTCTAATGACCCACAAACCATATTACAATATCTTTTTACTAACGACTTAATTTCAACATTTCCAATCACAGCAATAGCACTAAGAATATTGCTTATATTGCCGGTTTCATTTGCATCTGGTTAATGATCCTTTTCAAAGTTAAAAAACTATTAAAAGAAACTATTTAACATCAACAATGCACCAGCAAAGACTAAGTAATTTAGTTAGAGTTTCAATTAAACATGAATCTTAGACAGCTTGGATACAAGAACATTGATAGCTAATTTGCAAACATAAAGACAAGAATAGTTCAATTTTTGTAGATAAATATTTAAATGGTTTTACACTTAAGTAAACAAAAATAACTAAGTAATAAAAATAAAACTTTTTAAAGTATTGAATTACTTTTTTCACACCCTTATGAGACAACATTAAGCTCAGCGTAGGTAGTCGAAGTTAAACAGGGGCGGCATAATCAGTTTTGCACACGGGCGTTCAAACAGCTAGCGGCGGGCCTGCACAACATGTAACTAATATTATTTTCTCAGCAACAATGAAGCAGGAAGACATCCTGTGAGGCAATATTTATATGAAATGGAAAGATTATAGCAAAATTTAAGTAAGAATAAATGCAATGAGGTGAAATTTATGTTTGCACATTAGCTTACGTTTTGTATAATGAGTGCATTTTTTCTTTGTGAAATGTGTAATTTATGACGACTGTCCTAGCATTCGCCTAGATTATTTGTACACATTTTAATTTTTTCAGTTGATATAGCCTTTCCAGAGATTACACTGTTCCATAATTAATGGTTGTTCACTTCTCTCCCCACCATCGTCATCCCCACCCTTCTCAACCTTGATGTATTGCACTTCAGTCAGATAGTTTTAATGAATTCTAAGGTACAGTTTGTATTGTGCATGTTAACATATTTTCTTTACCTAAACTTGCCTAACAGTAATGGAACGAAAGCAAACCGATGGCTGTTTGTGAGACATATGGCTGGCAGGTGACATACCTGTGCTGACATTCAGGATGAAGAATTTATTAAAGAAAGCGTCTTGGGCTTCTGGTTATGTTTCAGAAGCTAGCACTGCTTCCTTTGTCAAGCCACCACTCTACATCAACTGAAGTTGGCCGCACAGTAGTCCACCCGTATATGGCTGCCAGCAGAAAGGGGAGGCTATGTGGAGGGACAGTCCAACTGGACATCAATCACCAGGTGATGTCATGAGTCACACTATGCCCTAATATGGGGCTGTAATGCCCCCACCATGACACCGGTAAATCTGTAGGGACTTGTGATGAACCTGGCAGGCTGATGGGATACTTGGCCAGGTTCGATGAGAGGACTGAGCGAATGGGTGAGCATAGAAGTCGATCTGAGAGACATTCGTGGTAAGATCATCAGTATGAAATGACTTCATAAACACGTTGTATGTACACTATTTACCATCACGATGAAGTGCTGTACAAAATATACAAGTGGTCTTCCATAGCATTAATGCTGAAGACTGATTACAATGTAAGATGCTATTACGCTACCTTTGGAAATCCTGCTATGACATACTTGAATATGGAAAATAGGCTCATTATATTATAACTGTGTATGACATTTACTATGAGCATGGCAAGTGCATATGTGGGCAATTATCTAGCCCAGTTAACCCAGCTATAGACAAAGTGAAGGAACCCAGATTCCTATCTACGATGTCCAACCATACCACTCCATTGTAGAGCCAACCTGTTAGGTGCCATCCATCTTCTTCATGTGTGGCGCAACTACACAGCCCCGGCCTGCCAGAGGGCAACTCGACGTCTGTGTTCACTCTACTCCGACTGTTGCTGGCTCTGACTGATTGATGAAGACGAGACACCCTTCGATGCCAATGCAAAGATTTTTAACACAACCTCCCACTACGGACCTAAATTGGAGGAGCACATGGTAGACCAATGATGAGGCCTATCAATTCAGTCATCTGCCATACACAGATTGACCATTGCGCACTTTTTACAAGCTGTCAGCGCTCCTAATTCCTGGTTGAGTCCTCTCTCTGGTATTTTAACATGTAAACTTGCTGCCCTTGTTCATACTTAAGAAACATGGAACTTTTAGCCATATGAACAATACCATTCCCTACAGGGTGACTACGCATAACTTGTAATAATTTTATAGCTTGCTCCCACATCTGACTTAAGCTGAGGCCTTGATCATAATTAATAACATTCCCATTAAGTCTTATCTCGATTGATTCTTTAACAAGTCCCAAGAATTATCATCATGGCACAGGTGTGTCATTTCTTTCACATAATGCTTTGTGCCTGTTGTCAATAGTATGTTCAGCTATTGTAAAGCTGATATAATGGGATGATCAAGGAGAGGTGTTTAATGTTCACATTTTAAGATCCACAGCCTTAGTTCTATCTTACACTGTTGCTGAATACTGCTGCCTGATCTGGATCAATACTGTTCACATAAAGAAGACGGACGTGCAATTCAATCAGTCAAAGTGAATTATGGAATGTTTTTGAAGTACAAGCATCCTATAACTTCATGTTCAGTAATATTCTACTTCCAGCTCTAAGATCAGAAGCTCTCCTAGAGATCTGGAAAAACATTCAGAAGAACCCTCTGCTAACCATACATCGAGATATTACACAAGCAATACATCAACGCTTGACATCTAGAAAACCACAAATACACACAACACAATTAACCCTTTCAAGTCTGGACGCCACTATATTGACAAATGGCGGGGCGGGCTCCCAAGACTGGACGCCACTTTACTGCCAGAGGCGCGGGCGGGCCTAGCGGCCTGGACGCCACTATATTGCCAGCGCCTCTCTGCCCCACAGGACTGGAAGCCAGTTTATTGTCAGCGCCCGTACCGCATCCTAGCGGGAACTAGGGGAACCTCTAGCAAGAAGAAATATCTTTTTATTATTTTTGTGAAAAAATGAGAAAAAACTTTTTCATTTTGAGTTGTAAATAAATAAAAAAAAAAAAAAATTAAAAAAATAAAAAAGTTTCTACCCCTGCCAGTGCCAGATCCGAAGCCCTGGATCAAAAAAATGGTGACGGGACACTTTAAAAAAATAATGAAATAAATAAAAAAAAAACCCTTCCCAGTATCAAGTTCGATCACCTTGATCACAAAAAAGCGATGGAAAACTTTTGTTGGAAAAAAATTTGGCAACTAATCGAATTATTTGTAATAGTTCCAGAAACATTTCTTCTATTGAATTATAATATTCTAGTACAACACAAGTATAAAAAATTAAAAATTTAATGTTATTTTAGTATCGTTATAAGAAAAAAGTTTCTTCTACAATTTCAAGCACTTTTCATAAAAAAATTAACAATAAGTGAGTTTCATTATAGTTTGATATATAATTAAATAAACCGGGTCAATTTAAACAAATTAAGCCTCTGAAAATGAGCATAAAATTGACGCCAAACCGGGGAGGGGTGAGCTGTAAATGCCGGGCGCTCGCGGGCGAGGAGTGCCGGCTGAGCGGAGGGGCCGGCGGGGCGGGGCTCCCGTCCCCGCGGCTACCTCGCAGCCAGGAGCAGCCGACGCGAAAGGGTTAACCTTCTAAGGCCCCTTTTCAACCTCAAAAGCTATGGTTAACTCTATGAGAGCAGTCATTGGTACTCAATAAACATCTAGCTGAAAATCCTTCTATGTGGATCAAGGATTCAGTCTCTCCAGACATCAAAACAGAATCGTCAACTGGATTCAAACCAGACAAGGCAGATGTGATTACACTATGACACAAATAGACTGGGTCGATTCTGCAAATTGCAACTGTGGAGCCACCTCACAGAAAATCCATCATATCAATTCTCACTGTTCTATTCTCACTTACAAAGGTACAATAATGGACATTCACCATGCACTGGTTAAAGCAACTAAATGGATTAAACTAAATGGATTGAGCTTGTGTTGTCCACAATTGTCCACTCTTTATCGTGTAATCTGCAAAATATGTACACTCATCATACGGCAAACAAATAATAATTAGTTGAATTATTGTTTGTAAGTTGTTTTCTAAGTTATTGGGGGTTATGAAATTTGATTGAACAAAGGTGTATAAATGTTTAAAATTTAATCGAATGTCGCTCCATTCTGGAAAGTTAACTGATATGGCACAAAGTTTGCATCCTTCAAATTTGGAAATGAACAAGTTTGTAATGGAAAGGGTTCTAGTAAATACGCAAGTTAACTCTGTGATAGTGGATACAGAATAAACTACTTGTGTCGTGGGTAAAAAAGACAGAATCACTTGTCTTCAAACTACAGATCCCAGTAAACAAAAAATAAATAAATCACGACATCCTGTGAGCAAAATGGCGAGCTCTTAGTCAATGATGATAATTATGGAAAACTTTTGGAATAAATGAAAGTGATGATAAATTTGGAACAATAACACCCATGAATGAACTCTTAGAACAACAAACAGATGTCATAATCAAATAAATAGAGATGGATTATACAATCTTTAGCAGTGAAATAAAATCTACAATGATAGCCACAGAGAGGTTTAGAAAATTTGAAAATATCAGAATCTGATGAAACATTGCCCATGAAACAAGAGTAGTTGTATTTGGTCTACGGAATGAAAAGTGGTGCTAATTTAATAGGATCCATGTCACATAAGGATACAAGTTGTAATTACAGGAGCTTAGTTGTGATTATCAAAAATATACAATATGTGGTAATGATGACTTACATCGAAGTGCAGGGAAGAACACAAGGGATCTACAAGAGAAAGAAAGCTTTAATAAATCTAACCAAGTGATTGTTGCTTCTATGCTAGGAAATAGATCTGTGGGATTGGGTTAATTGTTTCTTGGGCATGAAGCATGACACGTGTGTCTGAATTCCAGCTGAAGCAACTATGTGCCTCGTCAAATAGCTTATTTTAAGGGTGGGAAAATGATGGATATAATCGCAGCGGTCAAGAGAATATCCCAAACAAGTCCCAGGCCTGGTTTATGTTGTTTGATAGTTTCACTGTATGTGGTTTCCACATTTAAGGTATTTACCTGCCAATGGATCATTTACATTATGTGGTCAGGGATAGCTGTTTACTTCACCAGGAAAGCAAGATGGAAGGATACTAATGAAAACTACACAAGAATGTTTTTCAATGTTTCTCTCAATTGAGCAGAGCCAATTCCTACAATAAAAACACAAGATGCCAATTGTCATTTACGATATTGCATAGCTGCCTAAAATGATAATAAATCTCTGAGACAGTTTTGGGCCACAAATTTGTAAAGAAATGACCATGTAATGTTATATATACTTTTTCAGTAAGCGATATATGAATGTAGAATAGAAAATGTAGACTTAATGTTTTATATAACTTAGTTAGCATAGAATAATCCTTGAGGGAATGGGTGATGTAGTTTATAAATGAGAGAAGTTAATGTCTAAGAGTGCCATTTAATTTTGTTGTGATAACTTCAAACATATGGGAAGAATCTAAGATTCTAGTAGAAACTAAGGTTAATCCATTTGGAAACTTCCATTTGCTGAAAAAATTATTAATAACAAATTGTAACAAGTAATAGACCAGGTTTGGTTACGAAATTATTTCGGTTAAAGACCAGTTTGCTGAAAACAGACAGCTGAATATTCATACATTTGTAAAAAATGTGGATAATAATTGATGAGAAGTGAACTTGTGAGAGTTGAAAGAAAATACACAACCAGAAGCCATTGAGGTAGTTTCTTGTTTTGACGATGAAGGAAATTGTCATGTGGAGTTTTTATGAATTACAGGAGACACAAACTTATTGCAAATTAGTTTAAAAGCTCATGATAATTTTTTCACAGGGACAGACGCACACAATAAAGGGGAATTATTACAAACCATGGTATCAGAGAGTACAATTGATAAAATCGTAGATTATTACAAGGAGAAGTTTTAAATAATAAATGGTTGTGACAAAGAGGAAGAACTAAATTAGAATTGAAAACAGGGATGATTGCTACTAGAATAATGTCACTGTCTTAAAGTCCATGGATGAAAGGCCATCCAGATAAGAAATGGGAAATATAACAAAAGGGAATAATGAAAAGTGAATATTCTAGCTCTTCTAAAAGGGAGAACATCTACAGTTTTAGTCTGATTTGAAGACCTTAAGGACAGACAAGTGAAAATAAAGAAGAGAATTCATTTTGTCAGAGATGATAACTGAATAAAGATAATATCATTCACAATACTCATAGAATACTTTGAGAAAAATGTGAGGATAGTAATCTGAGATTGCTGTTAAAGCTATTTTGAAGACAGAAGAATGTGAAATACCATAGACATTATTGTGAGGATACATTTATGACTAGTGAAGAAAAGTGATTTTGAATAACTCAGTAGATTTATATCAGAAACAATGAAAACAAAGAACTGCTGTGAGGCAATGTTTAAATGGAAAGGACTGATAAAATACACCCAAAACTCAACAAAGTTGAAGGTAGGAGGGCAGCAGTAACATAAAACAATACACAAACGCAGATAATACAATATTTTGGGGTTAAGCATTTTCCGAGTGGCTGGATTTACCGCAAAGCTTGCGCGAGCTCAGCCACTTACTTCTTTTAACTTAACAAAGGGTTTATCCTGAAATTTTGTATTTTCTCTGTTTGTGTATTGTTTTGTGTTGTGGTTAACCTCCTCGCTTCAACTTTGGTGAGTATTGGGTGTATTTTATCTGTCCTTTCCATATCAGTAGATTTATAGTTGGTTGATAAGAATGATCTGAATTTGGTGGGTAATAAAGTCTTTAGAAAAACTGATATTATGAATCAATAATGAAAAGAAAAGAGCATGATTTAAGAGGTGCTTTATGGGGGGGGGGGGGAAGAATTTTGGAATTACCCAAGTGACTCCAGATGTGGATCAAGAGATGAAATAAATAGAATGTGGAAGAAATTCATGAAGAATGAAATCATCAATACTATGTCATCTGTGAAAGGATTATGATTTCAGGAAGAATTTTTTTTTTTTTTCTTTTACAATGAAGAAAAAAAATGGATTTTCCATAGCCATTTTAAATAACCAATAAATTATGTCGAGGCAGAAAATGATCTCTCGAGATACTACATTACCAAAAAGAAAATTAATGTGCAAGGTAATGTTCATAATTAAGTTCGAGGAGGGGCACCAAATACTGAAGTGTTCCCTAGGAGATGGAAGGGAGATTGAAGGGACTTCCTGAGCCTACAGTTCTTATCAACATTTTGGCAAGTTTTAAAATGATTAGGAATCACAGTTTTCTCACAATAAACAAACTTTTATTGCCATGCCAGTATGCAATGTCATTCCCTAATGCACAAACACAGTAATTGATTATAACCAAGTAACTGTACAACACCCATTTCTCTTTTGCCCTTCCACCTCATGCCACCACATTTTCCTAATGTTACCATTTATAGAAAAACTTTTGCACAGCTATTTCTAAACTAGATGGCAGATAATTCTCAAGTATACAAGTGAGCAGAGACCACAACTATCACTGTTCTCTAAGAATAGCAACATTTTTTGAATTGGTAAGATAATAACAATGAGATTGTTTAATTTAATGGGACAGAGTGCATGCTCCAGTTGCAATTTCAAACAAAAATGTCCTTCAGAAACAGTCAGGAGTGTAAGAGCTTCAGATAGATGTGGCCGTTAGGAATATGTGTGCGTAAAGAAAGAAAAAGAAAAAAAAAACTATGTAGTAGCCATAGTAGAGGTGTAAGTGCTACTGTGCAGGATCAGGTCAGCACAAGCTACCAGGTCACAAGTTTTTACAAACCTAATGCAACATTAGGTAAGGTAACACAGGTTTTAGGTTCACTTTGCAGGTATTTAAGGATGATAGAGTAGTGGTAGCGGGAGGTATGGGGAATAGTACTGACAGAAAAACAAATTATAGTATAGAGAGTAAACTGAAGAAAGTTACGATGGAGGTGCAATATACCACGGTTGAGCTCATGCATGACAAAGTCACCATGACCAGTCACAGTAGTACCATGTTAGTTGGGAATGTTCCGTCTTGGGGGTTGTGCCTGTGCACACTGATGGTAGGTGAGGTTCACTAGGCCCAGATTACACCTAGAAAGAAGGAACAAGAGGATACTTTCTGAGTTGTTTGCTAAAGCTGCAAGGAAGCAGTGATGATGGGGTCAGGATTGTGGCTATTTTTAGATTTGGAATTGACGATGAGGGGACAAAAAAATAGGTGATCAATGACGGAAAAAAATCATTAATGTTAAAGAAATAGATGAAGCTTCTGAAACAATAACACATGAAGGCAGAACTGGAAAGGTGAAGGTCAATGATGAAAATAGAACAAAGTCGTAACAAGATTGTTATTGGTGAACTGTAGAATGATAATGAACAGAATAATAGAATTTGCAGTCTTAATATACACCAATCACAAGTAATTATAGGAGTGGAGTCTCGGTTAAAGTAAGAGTACTAGACAATGAGGTTTTCCCCAATGGTTACAGAGTGTACCACAGAGATAGAGGAGCAACTGGTGGAAGGGTTAGCAAGACTACTACAGATCACTGGTCTTCTTAGATAATGACCATGAGTCACTTGGAATAGACTTCTGTGGTGATAAAAAAGAAAAAAAATCTCAGTGTTGACTGCTTACAATAGTGGAATAATGAACATGAGGCTCTTGGGAAGAAACTAAATTCATACTCAGAATTCAGAAGTGAACATTAAATGGTCATTATTGGTGGGGACTTAGATTTCCCAGGTGTCAACTGAGTAGGAAATAAGATTGGGAAAGAGGTATTCCCAAATGGTAGAGCAGAACACAAGAGGACAAAACTCCTACTGAACCACAATGATAACTTGGAGGAGTGTCTAGTAATAGAATGAATAAGTATCCATGAAGTAGTTCTGATGGATATTAAGGCCGCCACACACGTGCGGGAAACCCACGGGATTTGGACGGAATGATCACGGCCGGCATTGCGGGATCCCGCCATGTGTGTGGGCACTTTCTTGAGGCCGTGGCTGCACCCCAGTGCGGCCAAATCCTCACTGAAAAACAATCTCAGGGTGAGAATCTCAGCGTGTTTGTCCTGCGGTCAGTCGGCCTTCGAGGATTTTTTGCGAGTGCCTGTATGTGTTGCGATTTTGTTTCTCTGTTTTGTTTCTAGTGTTCCATTTCGTGATTTTCCGTGTTTATAAATATGTATGATAGTGAGCCCTGTCTATAGGAATTGAAGTACCAGGAATACAACGACACAAACAAACGAGAAGCTACCTACGCCAAGCTGGCATAAATATTGAAGGAGAATGAACCAAATGCAAAAAATAAAAAGAATCAATACTAAAAAAAAAAACAGCAACATTAAAACATCAGGAAATGAATCTTGCGAAATGATGTGCTGAAGAACATTAAAAAAAACCGGCTGCAAGAAGAATACTTTGACGTTGTTAGCAAAATCGTTGCCATAAAATTACGTGGCCTTCCGACCAATCAAATGCTAATAGCAGAAAAAATAATTAATGACACCCTGTTTCAGGTCGAAATGGGCTGTTTAGGAATGTCTTACAGTGAGCAACGGTTACCTACTTCTGGCCTGTACTATTCTGCCTGTACTATTCTGGCCTTTATTATTCTGCCTGTACTATTATCCAGGAACCTCATCGAAAGTCTCAGCCCACAACCTTTTCAAGCAACACCCGCAGGATTATTATAAACCACCAGCAGATTTTGATAAATTACCTCAAAACAACGACACAGCAGCAATTGTTCTATCAAATTATAATGCAAATGATGTCATGTGATTTGAATTTGAGTTTACTTTACATGATCCACAATATTAATGCAACATGATTTTAAACTAATATTATTTTAATTTAGTTTTTATGTCATTTAAACTTAATTTTATGTTGTTGATGTATTTACGAATGGGAATAAATCAATTACAGTAAAAGTCCGGTTATCCGAGTTCCGATTATCTGAGCCGCCTGGTTTACCGAGGCAAATTTTTGAAATATGATAGGAAGCTTTTATGAAGATATGAACTACAGAAAAAGGCTGCTTCAAGTTTTACTAGGCAACTTAGAGAAAGGTAGCACTGTGACAGATTCAATAAAGAAAATAGTAACAGCAGCCAACGCGTGCACATCATCGGATGCTGCCATCGTGAAGCCAACTCCAGGTGTGTGGCTACCTTTAGAGGACTCAGTAAACCAGTGGCCAAAAGTGCAGAGGAAAATTGGTACAGTTATAAAAAACGCACAAAATTCAGACCTGAAGAGATATTTCATGGAAAGCTTCAGCAAATGGAAGGAAGGAACATTGAAGAGTTCAAGGAGATAGCTAAAAAGAGTGAATAAATATTTATTCCAAAACAGAAAATAAAGAAAAGTACAGAACACAGGCCTACATACTACAATAGGGAAGTGAAGTGCTTAAATAGGTAGGTTGTTATATAACCTTAATTTTGCCAATACATGATAAAATTATATAAAAGAGCTATGAGCTCATAAGAAGACAACAGTAAAACATGTTTAAAGTCATTTTCAAGTATTTTAGAAGTAAAAAGCAATAGTAAACAGTAAAGTTTAATCATGACGAAATGTAAACACTGACTAAATAGGAGGTTTGGTTTATTTTCTATCAGATTTTTCTTCCTTCATGTACAGTAGAAAATTAAAATTCAAATGAAATCACTTTACGCTAGTAAAATAGTACTAAAGAAATATTGGAGATTTACCACAAATCATAGCACTAGGGAAGAAATGGTACCAAAACAGTTTAAATAAATTCACAACTCTAATTTTTAAGTTACAGTAAAGCTCCATAGCTCAAAAGATGCAGAAAAATGATATATATTATTTCTATAAGGAGTATTTTTTGTTACAAGCCATTATCTTCCTTCATACCTAACCGAAATCAATGAATGAGGTGTCATATTAACGTTTATGGTCTCCACCTTGGTCACATCATATTTTAATAAATGATTTTTTCAGAATTTGACCCTTACAGGGAACAAATGTCAAAATTTCTAAAATACGGTTTTTTGTGTTACGAGTCATTTATCTCACTGCATACCTATCAAAAATCGTTTAATGAAGTATCATTTTAAAGATTAAGAACTCTGCTTTGGTCACATCATATATTAGGACAGGAATTTTTCGAAATTCGACCATTAAAGGGCAAAAGTATAAATATTTCGTCAATGCGTTTTTTGTGTCATGAGCCATTCATCTCTCTTCATACCTAACCGATATACATAAATGAGATATCATATTAAGAATAAGGTCTCCGCCATGGTAACATTATATTTTACAAAATTAATTTTTTCGTAATTCGACCCTTAAAGGGCAAAAATGGCAATATTTTAATAAAGCTTTTTTGTGTCTCGAGCCATTTATCTCTCTGGATATCTAACTAAAATCGATAAATGAAGTAGTATTATGAAGAGTAATGTATCGGCTTTGGTGACATCACAGAAGAATTTTTTTTTTTTTGAAATTTGACCCTTAAAGGGAAAAAGTATCATTGGTTCTACAACACATTTTGTGTCACGAGCCATTTATCTCCCTTCATATCTAACCGATATAGATAAATGAGGTATCATTTTTGATAAATGAGGTATCATTTTAAAGAGCAAGGTCTCCGCCATGGTAACATTATATTTCAAGAAATTAATTTTTGTAATTCGGCCCTTAAAGGGCAAAAATGTTATTACTAAAATAAGTTTTTTGTTTCTCGATCCATTTATCTTCTTGTATATACAACCAAAAACGATAAATGAAGTAGGATTGTGAAGAGTAATGTCTCGGTTTTGGTGACATCATATATTAAGGAAGAATATTTTTGGGTTTCAACCCTTAAAGGGAAAAAATATCTTTGGTTCTACAATGCAAATTTGTGTCATGAGCCATTTATCTCCCTTCATATCTAACCGATATAGATTAATGAGGTATCGTGTTGAAGATTAAGGTCTCCACTGTGGTCACATTATATTGTACAAAAGGTATTTTTCATAATTCGACCCTTAACGGGCAAAAGTTTCAATATTTCTTTTTTTGTGTCTTGAGTAATTTATCTCTCTTGATAACTATACAAAATTGATAAACGAGGTATCATTTTAAAGACTGAGTTCTTTGTAAGGTCTTTGGTTGATTGGACCATATTTTAAGAAAGGAATTTTTCAAAATTTGACCCTTAAAGGGCAAAAGTATGAATATTTCTAAAACGCATTTTTCTGTCACGAGCCATTTATCTCCATTGATATCTAACCAAAATTGATAAATGGGGTATCGTTTAAAATATTAAAAGTATCCACTTTGGACACATCATATTTTAAAAAAGAACTTTCATTAAATTCAACCCTTAAGGGTAAAAAATATTATCATTTCTAAAACTTTTTTGTTTTTGTTTTTACCTCGCATGATGCCTAACTGAAATCGGTAGATGAGGTTTCATTTTAAAGTCCAAGGTGTTCGCTTTGGTCACACCATATTTTATAAAAGGAATTTGACCCTTAAAGGTATAAGTATCAGTATTATTTCTACAACACAATTTTTATTTTTTTTTATTACAGCAATTTGTCTCCTCCAATACCTAACCGAAATTGATAAATGACATATTGTTTTAGAGATTAAGGTCTCCAATTAGGTATAATCATAAAATTATGAAAGAATTTTTCTGAATTTGATGTTTAAAGTGGTCTCGTGTATCAAACAGTTCAGAGCATGGTCCGTAGATTGCAGCATCAGTATCGCAGAGACGTCAGTACACTGTTTTTTTATACAATAAGTAGCTTTTCGGATATTTTTTTTTTCTGTTACGGAAACATTTTTGTTTTGCTATACAATTCCAGTGTAAACATTTTATTCGCACATCAGCACATGCCACAGAGTTGTTGATATGCTGTGGGCATTTTGTTCAGGTTGGTTGTATTCTGTTAGGGTCAGTGACAGTTTGTCGTACATGCAGTGCGCTTTAAATTTTCCTAACTGTTTCATAATATGTTTTGATGCATACCTATTACACTAAAAAAAAATATTTGCTACAAAGTGCGGTTCTAATTTTTATTATATTACAAGCATTCAATCTCACTATTCATTATATTTTATTAGCCAAATTTTTGCACGGGTCGTCTAGATTGAACTATACTACACTGAAGCACTGGCACACCTGCCTAATATTGTGTAGGGCCCCTGCGAGCATGCGGAAGTGTCGCAATGTGATGTGGCATGGACTCGACTATTGTCTCGAGTAGTGCTGGAGGGAATGGATAACATGCATCCATGCATCCATAAATCTGTAAGAGTAAGAGGGGGTTGAGATCTCTTCTGAACGGCATGTTGCAAGGCATCCCAAATATGCTCAATAATGATTATGTCTGGGGAGTTTGGTGGCCAGTGGAGGTGTTTAAACTCAGAAGAGTGTTCCTGAAGCCACTCAGTATCAATTCTGGACGTGTGGGGTGTCGCATTGTTCTGCTGGAACTGCCGAACCATCGTAATGCACAATGGACATGAATGGATGCAGGTGATCAGGCAGGATGCGTACATACGTGTCACCTGTCAGAGTCGTACCTAGACGTATGAGGGGTCCCATGTCCCTCCAACTGCACACGCCCCACACCATTACAGAGCCCCCCCCCCCCCCCCCAAGCAGGAACAGTGCCCTGCTGACATGCAGGGTCCATGAATTAGTAAGGTTGTCTCCGTAACACATCCATCCGCTTGATACAATTGGAAACAAGACTCGTCAGACCAGGCAACATGTTCCCAATCATCAACAGTCCAATGTCGAAGTTGATGTGCCCAGGTAAGGCATAAAGCTTTGTGTCGTGCAATCAGCAAGGGTACACGAGTGGGCCTTCGGCTCCAAAAGCCCATATTGATATTTTGTTGAATGGTTCACATGCTGACACTTGTTGATTGAAATCCGTAGCAATTTGCAGAAGGGTTGCACTTCTGTCATGTTGAACGATTCTCTTCAGTCGTCATTGGTCCCGTTCTTGCAGGTTTTTTTCCTGGCTGCAGCGATGTCAGAGATTTGATGTTTTACTGGATTCCCGATATTCACAGTGCACTCGTGAAATGGTTGTAAAGGAATATTGCCAGTTCATCGCTACCCATCTCTCATGCACCGACTATAACACTGCATTCAAACTCACTTAAATTGTGATGACCTGCCATTGTAGCAGCAGTAAGTGATCTAACACCTGCGCCAAACACCTGTTGACATATATAGGCGTTGTCAACCACAGCACCATACTCTGTCTCTACTAGTCTAACTCTGTTTGCATACGCATTCCTTGGCTCTTCAGTGTATATAGAAAACTAGAATCTGTAGGTAAAGCAGAAGAAAGCTTTGAAAGAAAAGATGGGTATTGAATGACGTACACATTTTAAATGGTGCGGAGTTCAGTTAGTTACAGAAAAAAAGATTATATTCAAAACAAAGTAGTCTATTTACTGTGCACACTGAGTAAGTTTTTTAAAGATTAAGCTAATATTTTGGCTGAAAAAGGGAAAAGAAGATTTGAAATTTGAACGAGAAAATGGTGGGATGACATAGGGCTTTAACAGATTTTGAAAGTATAAAAGAAAGCTATCAATGTCTAAGTTTTTTTAATTACTTAGTAATAACAGTAAAAAGTAGTGATCACTACGTAATACAATTAGAATTAAGCGATATTATATACCAAAAGTTAGGGGAGGCTCTTTAGAATATTTTAAATAAAGAATCAGCACATAAGTTCTAAGACTTTGCGAATGAGAGGAAATTTTAGGTTGTAAAACTTCAGGAATATTTTTACTAACGAACGGATGCACTTAGAGAAAAATTTATAAGAACTTAATTAGCCATTCTGATAGAGAACTAGAAGACATAAAATTTTCAGGAAGATTAGCGGATAAAAAGGATTAGAGTTGTGCAAGAATTGGGAAAATTGCATCAGAAAACTGACTGATTATAAAGGATGCCATTGTAGAGTGGTCTGCCATTGTCCTTTAACTTCATCATCAAATGGAAGTGAGGTTTTACTGTCGATGATATAGGACTTAAGACAGTGAACCATTAGGCAACAATAACGGTTATAGTTAAAGCGCAAGCTGCATGCAAAACCCCCAGCAAGCAGTACGCATTAAGAAGGTGAAAAGAAAACATAACAGAGTTAAGAGAAGGCAAGACAGAAGGGAATAGTTGAAACAATTAAGGAAGGAATTAATAATAACAAGGAAGTGGGATAAATATGGGTTTATAATGAATATTAGCGATACAGGGGTACCACTGATTGATGCATCTAGTAATTTATATGTCTATAATAGAAAACTGAGAAGGGAAGGTATTGAGACAATCATAGGCAAGAATGGAGAACAAGTTATTGAGGATTTGAGGAAGGTAGAGATATTAAATTCAGTGAGACCATTGGAGACGATTGAGGAATGGGAGTGTGTAAAATTGAGAATGAGCTTATCCACACAATTAGAAATGAGCAAACTAAAAAATTTGAAATTCATCCTGAGGATATCACAAAAGAACTATATAGATATATAAAAAAAAAACAAAGGGGCTGGTGTAGATAATTAAACTACAGATGTCTTAAAGATGGCAGTTTGTGACAATGTACATTACCTTGAAACATTATTTAAATTGAGTCCAGATACTTGTTGTTTACCAAGTGTGATAGTAGTATCGGTTCATAAAGAAGGGGTTAAAATAGGGTTGGTAAATCAATGGATATATTGATATGCAACCACATTAGAAATGTCTGTAAGGAATGTAACTGGCTTTCAAGTGAATGACAAGATTATAGGCAAGGATATTCACGAGAATCTCAGTGAGCTATTTGCATGATATTTTGGATGAAATAGGCCAAATTGATAGTGCAGCACTGAAATTTTCAAAGGTCTTTGACAGGGTGACTGATAAAATAGTGCTAAATAAGCTAAAAACTATTGGAGTGGATGAAAAAATTATGTAGTGGGTAGAAGAATTTTTAAATGGTAGAAGAGCAAAAAGTAAGAGTAGGAAATGCAGTATTAAAGTGGAATTAAAAATGGGAGTGCCACAGGGTAGTGCATTGGGACCATTGCTATTCATTATTCTAACGAATGATTGTGTTGATGTTTTACTATCAGAAGTTCAGTTATTTGCAGGTGACATAATGCTATATAAAAGGATCAAAACAGTAGAGGACTGGACAGCTACAGGGTGATCTGGACAGAATATCTACTTGGGTTGGTAAAAATGGGATGAAGATAAATGCAAAGAAGAGTCAGCTTATTAGATACATAGATAAAAAAAAAAAAACTAAAGTTTGGTTATGACTACAAGGTGGGAAAAGAATTGCTTGATGAAGACTTGAAATGTAAATATCTCAGCATAACATTTGACGACAGGCTCAACTAGGCAAGACACATTCTACAGGTAGTAGGAAAAGGTTTCAAAATCTTTCACTCGGAGAGAGTGATGAGGGGATGAACCAGAAAAATAAGAGAACTGAGTTACAAAACTTTGGTCAGACTATTGCTTGTATATTGTGGTGCAGTACGAGACCCACATTTTGCGTATCAAATACAGGAGTTGGAAGGGGTGCAAAGAAGGGCTTGTAAGGACAAGGCTAATACCGGGGCTGAGTATAGCCTTGGTGCCTCAACTTACACTCTTGATGATGACTCACAGTTCTCTGGAAAACTTACGAAATAATTTTGACTTGACCATGTAGCCAGGATAATTCAACTTGAATGCTTGAGGTTGCCACAATATTTGTTAACCCACAAATAGAGAAAAGGTTATCAGTTAACTACGAAATAACAACAGTTCACTTTCCAAAATCTTCAAATTTATTCAAAAAAAATCAAAAGTTCAAATATGCATTTAACAGTTGAGCTGGCAAATCGAACACTTTTCTAAAAGTTTGCAGGTTGTGGAGAGAAATTTAACCGACCGAACCCCTTTAGTAAATTTTAAAGTTTTTAGCAGTCATTAAAGTTACGATGTAACACGACACCAAAGTTTCAACATGGTCGAACTAGCCAGCATGGCGAATTACAACCAGCGCGACGAAATACAGACCGAAACAGACGCCAGACAGGAACAGACCACAGGCAGGAACAGACAAACCATAATGGCGGCGGGGTCTGTTTATAGAAAAGACTAGAACCAGTGACGTCAGCAACTGTATCACATCTTTTTGCTTCCGCGTAGCTCAAAGTGTGTGTAATTTATTTGACGATCCCGACTATTAAAAATGTTCAAATTTTGACAGTATCTGGACTTATCTACTAGAAGTCCAACGGCAGTCTCGTGAGAAATTTAGAGTAATTAGTTTTAAAGTTTTAGCTGTTTAAAACTCCGCGTAGTGACACATTCTAATTTTGGGGAAATCCCTAAGTGTTCTGGAATTTTACGCGCGTGCACAACAATCCGTGACAATCTATTTTTCAAAAACTTAATTACCGGACAAATGCTAAAACTTTTTATGGAAACCCATATATGTATGAAATCGTCTTAATTAGGTCTACCTGCTGATGTAATTTTTAATTTAATATCTGTTTTAATAAAAAAGAGCTTATTGTTTTCTCTTAATTAAAATTGCTAATTAGACTTTACCAAATTACTTAATTTTATTACCAAAATATCGGGGATAGTGCTGACTACAGCTGGTGATAAAAGTTCGGTTGTAGCTTTACGCAATTTAAAGATATTGCAAATCTCAGAATTTCTACTTTTCCGATCGCGTGTTTCAAAACATGAACAAACGGGAATATCTCTTAAACTAAACATTTCCCGATATTATAATTACACTTTAAAATTATTTTTATAGCAAGTTGTTACTGTGGGGAGGATTACAGAGAAATTCCTTAAAGTTGGAAACTGCCCTTCTCGAAATTTCTAAGTCCCGCATAAGCAAAACTAGAATTTGCCAAAATTCTAAGGTGCTTACAGGCTGCTAGATTTGTCTCTGAAAATTATTACAGAACAGAATCAGTAAATGATATGATAAAGCAGACAGATATTTATGGAAGACAGAAGGAGAGTGAAGAGTGTCATGGAAGTATGCAAGGCATATATTTGTAATGAGCCATGGAAAGATATTAGCGGAATAATGAAGAGACCACAAACTTGCAGTCTATTTCAGGCATAATGGTGTGCAAAAATTCTCTTTTACAGATAAGGTGGCCAAGGATTGTAATGAATTACCAAGAAAAATAATTTACCAAAAACCCTTAAAGAATTTAAAGTTGAAATTCATAGACAGCAAAAGTAGGCAGGTACAGGAAAGGAGACAAATTAATCTGTAGGGAAGTTGTAACTACAGCGTGCGCTTCATCACAATCAAATTAAATCATTGTGTTTAAAGTGTCACAAAAATGGGTGTCAGAGAGGACAAGCAATTCGTGACAGTAAATGCTAACAGGATTCACTCAAGAGGGAGGAGAATCTGGATAAATGCATAAGTCACGTCCACCATACCTGGAGAATCCAAAACAACACTACAGATATTGCTGTGTTTAGTATCAAGACAACTAAGGTTGTAAAACTGACTACTTTTTGTGAATAAAAGTTGATGTGTCAGTTCACAATACAGCTACAGTTGAAACAGTTTTTAAAATTCATTTCAAGGCATTATTAAGTACTACTGCTCCATGTGTCCTACACCTTACATTTTTTAGTGTATTCCTGTCCCAAATCCCCAATATTTGATACACAGACTCTTTCTGTTACCTTCAACATGTAAGAATTGTGGGGGATAGCAGGGGAAGTCCAATTAATGGGCCTATAGTTCTCAGCCCACTTTCACTCCCCTCCTTTATGAACCGGAACTACTATAGCACACTCCCAGACCTCTGGAATATAACAGGTATCCCGATGAAACCTAAACAATACATATAGATACAGTACAATGTCATTCCCAACTTCGGTAATGTTATCTACACCTCGTGTTTTCTGTATGTTATTTAAACAACTTACACTGTTACAAATGGCGGGTAAAATTCATAATGATTCTTAAGCTATAAATCATGTACAAAATTCACAATGTTTGAATTTGAAACTAATTACATTTACATTAGTAATATTAAAACAAGAGGTGACATATCCATAACAGGTTGGGAAAAACTATAACCAGAATATAAAAAAGATTTGCAACTATGGAAGAGATGTTAGAAGCTTGTTGGTTTCTCATCTCTGCAGCCCCAAATGATTCCAAACAATAAACAGTTCTTCTTCAATGGTCAAATTTATGATGAAACCCCTGGTGCTACCATTGATATTTCACATTCTTAGATCAGGTTTCTCTGAAAGAACTTATCCAGTTCAGGTCCACTAACAATATCCTATAACATGAAGAGCTGGTAACTATGAAATGCAATGGTTTCTCCAAACTCCAAATGCAGGGACAGGTCTGACAAAAAAAAATCACCCCCGTTATCCTTGTCCCCCTCTGCAGGGTTGATTTTTTTTTAAATCTCTCATTCAGTTCAGGTATATATGTTTCTTATATTTGACCCAAACTGTACTGTTGTTTCAATTTTAATTCCCTAACTGCAGTCTTCCTCTACACTGTTGCACATATGCTCATTGTGCAAGAGAAGGGGGAGGGCAGAGCCGGGGCCGAGGAATTCTCAGCCTTAGATGTGGATTATGATCAGTGTTATTCTCCACTGAAATTCTAATATACTTTAATATTCTGGACAATTCTCTATTTGTGGAGCATCGTGCAAATTCTAGTTATATGCACTAACACAAAAGGAAGACATTATGAAAGAAGCATCTTACATTTTTTTTTTTTAAATAATGATATTGGTTTATTATCCATTACTGTTAGATATGAGATGTTAACTAAACTCGTAAAACATTGAATTTATCAATCATTCAGGTGCTTGTGAAGTAGAGTTGTCTAATAGCTAAGTGGTCAGATATCTGGCTAGGGATTGAGAGACCTATGGTCTGATTTTATTTTCATAACATTTCACTCTGAAAAAGCTTACTTTCTGCATGTGAAGAATGCTCTTTACACTCTCTGGTTCAGATTTGTGTTAAACCATAGCAAAGACAGAAAACTCTGTCACCTGGTCCAAAGGATGCACCACTTTACTTGTTGTGTACAGGAAGGAAATATACCTGAGCAAATTAGTCAACAAAAACAAACACAGAAATTCTGGGTCCTGTAATTTAATTTAAAAATTCAAATATTTTTCAGAGAATATGTCAATATAATAAGCTTACACAAGTTCAACCAATATATGCTTGGAAACATTATGCCAAGGGAAGCTGGAAACAACATTATTGCAATGTTCAACATTAACAAAAAACAGTAATAAGCATAACTACACACACTGGTCTCATGATCTTCGTTTCTAATAAAATTAAATGCTGCAGTAAAAATAAATGTAATTTTGGAATACAATGTGAAATGGTTTGTATTGACTGTAAATGAATTTGCATAGAAATCTGAAATGCACTGAATCAATGTTGCAGACACAGCGCTCCTGCAGTGGTTGAATTATATAGAAATGCAATCGATTAAATCATATATCTTACTGTATTCCAACGGAAACAATTTCACAACTAAATCAAATAATTTCCGCAATAAATTATTTTTAAGTTAATCGAAAAATCCATAAATTTTTCATTAGATTGTTAATTATGTCTAATCTATTCAAATGAAAAGTAAAGCTCACCTTGTTCAGTTTAGGATCCCGCAGATGGTCAATCCCACGTACCATATTTGGACACAGTACATCACCAGTAACTTCATGGTAGGAACGCCGAGGAATACAGCTGACTCCCAAGATTCCTTGACCATTACTTCTAAATGCTAGCCTTATAAGGCCACTCAAAGTCTCTCTAGATCTAAGAAAATGTAGAAATCCTTTAGTAAGATTCATTAAAACAATGACTTTTCTCTCACTAACAATATTTTAGTTATGTATAAAAAGGCATTTTAAGTGTATTTTGAATAATATTTTAAAATACTTTTTCCCTTCTTTGTGTGGGTACTAGCAAAAAAATGCATTGCTTATAAAACTAATTTGTTTCATTTATTAGGAGGATAAACAACTCACAAAAGATATCTTACATTTCAATTCTTGTTTGGTCGGTAAAAGATAGTTCACACAAATAAATTAATAAAATACTCTACTGGTAGCCTGGTGGTGAAAGTGTATTAGCCATATACTGAAGATGAGGCTTGAACTGATACTGGTACAAAAATTATGAGAAGTACACGGGTGGCAAGCTATCACCATGACCACAAGCTGGAACTTTATTTCTAATATTTACTGGACATTTACTTTTGCCAGTAAGGGATTGGAATAAATTACCAGAGGAAATGCTGCACAATTTATCAGGAGCAATAAATAATTGAAAAATATAATTTGTAAAGGGAAAAGTAGGTGTGTAGGAAAAATGTCACAGGGACATATGTTACATTACAATGAAATTAAAACTAAACCACTACTTCTAATATTTATACAAAACTTTACTTCCACAATGAAGTACTCACATAATTAACAAAACACAAACTGTTAAAACATGCTTTATGTTATTATAAATGTTTTTGAGCAGAATGTTTCTGCATCAAAAAATAAACTGAGGAAGACTGGTAACATTTTAAAGCAACATTTAAAAAATATATATATTACATATACACTGACATGCAGCTAGAATAGGAAAATCCATACGTGTTATATGCAACTATAGAACAGAACTTTCAAAACAAAAAAATCTGAATCAGTATTATAGTGAAAGCCTTACTTAATGAATTAATATGTAATGATCTTTATGACATCTTATGTACATTGTTGTGTAGAGCCCAATCAGAAATGACTTCTGGCAGGATATAAGTCGACAAACACTATACATGGTCAAGATTAGACTCTTTGAATTGAATTTAACTTTGGTGACATGCATACTCCAATGGCAAGATTCCTAGTTATCTAATTATCCCTATCTTATTATTTTTAAATTATCATCTTGCATACTTTGAGCATAAAATTCCTTTTGCCATATATGAATTTTAATTTTAAATTACTTCAGCACTTTTGGTATCACTTCATTGAATAATTTATTCTGATCCCAGACATCCTTAACCAGGAAAGAAAATTTCCCACCTTGTATGCATGAAATTGAATACCAGTTTGTGACCATGGGCATCTTTTTCTTTCGATGTACTACCTCTAATTTTTGGACTCAAAGTGTAGTATGGTAATGTACCATCCTGGGATGTTTTCAGATTCACAATGTAATCATTATTATTTTCAGTAATACTGAGTCATACAATTACTCCTGGAACTATTTTCTTTTTCATCAGCAGTCTCAAGCAGATATAGTAATGTAATTCCACATAGCAACCAACAATAGACAGAAGTTGGGAGGATATTGGTAGAATAATTAGTAGTGATACATGGAAGGGAAAAGATTACCATGACCACAAGCTGACATTAAATTTCAGGCATAAGGGGGAGAGAATATTTTCTTTTGTAGGCAAGTGTGTCAAGGATTGGAATATATCACCAAGGGAACTGACGAATAATTAACCAAAATTATTAAAAGAATATAGTTTTTAAAAAAAATGTGGAAATGGCATGTAGGTAAATTTTCACAGAGGTATATGACACACTAAAATTAAAAAAATGTAAATTAAAACACTACAGACATGACTTTATAAGAATGTGCACCATTTTTTTCATTGATTTTGTTGTTGTTGTTGTTTAGGTTTTAGGGCGCGTCGATGACGGGGTCATTAGCGCCCTAACAAAAACCAGGCGTGACAATGTGGCAAAATTGCCGCCTGTGTGGCCGACTGTAAAGGGGTCGGCCACAGAGACAGCACAATAAAATACTTACATACTAACTAAAAAAAACCGTCTGCGTGGCCGACTGTAAAGAGATCGGCCACACAGACGGCAACATAAAATATAAAACTGAGACTAGAATATAAAATATAAAAATTACATACAATAACTGGTTGGTTGTAGAAAGGCCAACCAGTTAAAAAACGAGGTAGCTGGCTGACTGTAAAAGAGCCAGCCGTATAAGCAGTGTCACAAGTAAAATCAGTAATTGGATTGGTGGTTGTAAACTGCCACCAATCCAATCTAAAACCTAGGCCGGTCTGCCCAAAATTTTTGGGACAAGACCGGCCATGCTACAAAATTTTAAAACCTTGGCCACATTGTCACTATCATTGTTTAAAATAAGGGACAGATCGTTGGCTAAGCCAACGTCTGCCCTTAAGTCTAAAAATAAAATACAATCACTTAAAATGTGGCGTACCGTCAAAGGTACGCCACAAGCATCACATTCCGGTGGGTCCTCCCGGCGGAGAAGAAAGCTGTGCATCAGAGGACAGTGCCCTATACGGAGGCGAGTGAGGAGAACCTCATCCCTCCTCGCCCGCTGGAAGGAGCTTCTCCACGGCTGAACGGTCGGTTTGACCTGCCGGAGCTTATTGTGCTCGACTTCCAGCCACTGTCTCTGCCAAATATCAAAGATAAACCTCTTCGCCGCCGAGGCAAGGTCTGACTTTGGGACCGGATCAAAGTCAGTTCTAACCTTGTCGCAGGCTAACTTGGCAGCTTCATCAGCTGCCTCGTTCCCCCTGATTCCCACATGCCCTGGTACCCAGCAGAATACTACCTCCTTCCCACAGGATTGGAGGGAAAGGAGGGCGTCCTGGATATCATGCACTAGACGATCTGCTGGGTACATATTTCCTATGGCCTGAATACAGCTGAGGGAATCACAGCATATCATGAAACACTTATCGCGCATTACTTTCATATGCTGGAGCGACTTCAACACGGCATAGCACTCGGCGCTGTAGACGCTGCACCTGCCGTCTAGTTTGAATGTGTAAGTCGCTCGAGGGAACACTACAGAGCAGCCAACTCCGTTAGCCTGCTTAGATCCATCCATATACACCGGGGTAAACGTGTGATACTGGTTTAAAATATCTCTAAATATGTTACTAAAAACACTGTCCGCAGTACACTTTGTTGTAACGAGACAGATCTAAAATAATTCTGGGCCTCTTTAAAAGCCAGGGAGGAGATTTACTCCAACCCTGGTGATAAAACGAGGGGAGCTCGAACCCACGTTCTTCTAAAATAGCCTTTGCTAAAAGGTTTGGTGGCTCTAGTACGGTTAGTATACAGCCGCTCAAAACTCGGGTGTATGACTATGTCGTGCACGGGACTGCCAGGTGTTATGGCAACCTGCAGGTAGTGTCGCACCATGAGGAGTCGCCGGCGGATGGTAAGCGGCGGCTCGCCCGAGTCAACACATATGCTGGCAATAGGGCTGGTGCGATACGCACCTGTGGCGAGCCGAATTCCAGCATGGTGGACACTATCCTATATACGGAGGTAGCTGTCCCGTGCCGAACCATACACGATACAACTGTATTCCAGACGCGACCGTACAAAGGCTCTATAAAACTGTAACAGGCAGGAGCGATCAGCACCCCACGACCTGCCACACAGACATTTTAAAAGATTAAGAGCTTTTAAGGCCCTGGATCTCACATCTTTTAGATGCGGTAGCCAGTTGAGCCTAGTGTCTAAAATGAGGCCCAGAAATCTAACAGTATCAGTAAAACTTAAAACAGTGTTCCTCAAGGTAAGGTGAGGTTCTGGTAAAAGGCTTCTGCAGCGGGTAAAAAGTACACACCGGGTTTTCTCAGTAGAGAAACGAAAACCAGTGTGCACTGACCATTCATCCAGCCTGTTCAGCGTGAGTTGCAGCTGACGCTCAGCGCTTCTCAGGCTGGACGACGCAATAAAAATTAAAAAATCGTCCACATATAAGGAGTACTGTACCGGACTCCTTATAATGGCTCCAATGCTATTTATTGCAATAGCGAAGAGTGTTACGCTTAAAACTGATCCTTGAGGAACACCATTTTCCTGAATAAAAAGATCAGACACTTCTCTACCGACTCGGTACTGGAAGCAACGTCCCGATAAAAATGATTTTAAAAAACGTGGAAGATTTCCTCTGAAACCCCAATCGTATAACTGTTTTAAAATAACATGTCGCCAGGTAGTATCGTATGCCTTTTCGATGTCAAAAAAGACACCTACAAGGTGTTGGCTGCGGATGAACGCATCCTGGATTGCCGCCTCCAGGAGGATCAGGTTGTCCAAGGTGGAACGCGACTTCCTGAATCCACACTGAAAGCGGCTGAGCAAATTACGGGATTCAAGACACCAGATGAGGTGGCGGTTAACCATCCTCTCCAGTGTCTTCCCAATGCAGCTAGTCAAGGCTATACTACGATAACTACCTGGCAACGATTTGTCTTTCCCAGGTTTTAAAATGTGGATTAATGTTGCTTCTTTCCACGAGTCAAGGAAGTGTCCTCCGGTCCATATATCGTTAAAAATATCCAGAAGGTACTCTTTAGCATCTTTACTAAGATGCCTCAGCATCTGGTACTGGATCGAGTCAGGCCCTGGAGCAGTGTCGTTGGCGCTGTTTAGCGCTGCCTCCAGTTCCCAAAATGTAAATGGGCAGTTGTAGGCCTCTGTATTCGACGAATCGAAGCACAGCGGGCGCCTCTCGGCAGCGACTCTTCGTCGCTGAAACCGAGGGTCAAAGTTAGCGGACGAAGTGATGGCGGTGAAGTTCTCCGCCATCAGCTGCGCTATGCTTCGTTCGTCGGTAATTATACATCCTCGATCCAGCAACCCAGATACTGGTGGGCGGGAGTACCTTCCAGATATACGGCGGATGGACTCCCATACTTTCGACGAAGGTGTGGAACGATTTATGGTGCTCACAAAGGTCTGCCATGACCTTTTCTTGCTCTCCTTAATAACACGACGCGCCTTAGCTCTGGCTATTCAGAACGCTGCTAGGTTGTCAGATGTTGGGCACAACCTAAAACGACGCAGCGCACGTCTGCGACCCTGGATGGCGGAATGACAATCGTCGCTCCACTTCTGTGAAGTGATTCACCTTCTCCTGTATACTACCACAGGGTTGCAGTAGTACAGAATGGCAGAAGAGCTGCCAATCTACACCACTGACGTTCCATTTACGCCGGTTATTACCTCCTCCCCGCTCGCACTCAACGTGCGTCCAAACAGGGAAGTGGTCACTTTCATGTAGGTCGCGATCCACCTCCCAATGTACGGAGTCCGCGATGGAGGGGGAGCATAACGAAAGGTCAATGGCATAAGACGTACCGGTAGCAGTGGTGAAATGAGTCATTTGCCCTGTATTCAGGATACAAATTTCCTCCTGCTCTATCAATCTACCAACCACTCGGCCCCTGGGGCAATCGGTAGTGGAACCCCACAACGCACTGTGCGCGTTGAAATCTCCCAATAGGAGAAAGGGCCGAGTGAGTTGTCGTATAATGCCAACCAGGTCGTCGTAGTCGACGGACAAACTGGGTGGCAGATAGAGAGAGCATACGGTCAGTTGGATTGGACCGTGTATTTTCACCGCTACTGCTTGTAATGTGGAGGTGAGAGCAACGGGTTCGGAGTGGACTGTGTTTCGGACCAACACAGCCACTCCTCCCTTAGCTCGATCACCCTCGGTATCGTCCTTTCTATAAATGTCGTACCCTCTTAGCACAGGTTGGTGTTGTGGTCTAAAATGTGTCTCTTGAAGACAGAGACACAATGGATTAGACCGTGCTAAGAGTTGGACTTCCTCTTTGTGAGCCTGAAAGCCGTTAACGTTCCACTGAATTATGGGAGCCATCCTACCTATTTAAAACCACCCGCCCCGGGTCGGGTGGGTCCTGCGCATGTAATTGCTGAGGAACGGAACTATCTTCGTCCACCAGCATTATGTCGTCTTCTGGGTCGGAAGACGACTGTTGTTCTAAGGCCTCGGAGTCGTGCGGACCTTTCTTCCGCCGAGGCCTGTTCCCCTTCTTCTCCCTGCCAGTTGGGGATCTGGGAGGAGAAGTAGAAGGGGACTTTAAGAACATGGTGGGGTCCGTTTGTTTGAATTTCGGACCCCGAACTTTCTGAACTGTTTGCCATCCGCCACTAGCCGATGGCGTTGCAGTTACTGTGTCTGCTGTTGTTGTTTCCACTTCTGTAGCCGAAGGAATAGCGGCTGTAGCTACTGTAGCGGATGGCTGTGCTGTAGCTGGTGGACTTGGTGGACCTGATTTCTTAGTGGCCGAGGTTGCCGGCGTGTTACTACCGACGTCCGCGGTCCTAGGTGTTAGGACCTTGATGGGTGTGGCACCACATCTGCACTGACATGAGCACATTGGACTTGTGCCCATGTCCGCAATGGACGTCTGCGTAGCAGCATTTTGTTTCCTGACAGGAGCTGACAACGTCTTCGCGAAGCTGGTTGCGAAGACGGGTGGTGCTAAAGCCTTGTAGCGCTTCTTCGCATCCCCGTAAGATATCCGCTCTTTCGTTTTCAGCTCCTGTATCTTTTTTTCTTCCAGATACACCCGACACTCCCTGCTCCAGGTTGGATGTGACCCAGAGCAGTTTACACACACCTGCGGGAGGGTGCAAGCGGCACCTGGCTCATGCGCCGCTTTACCGCATTTCCCACAGGTGGGGTTGCCTTTGCAGTTCGCCGTCGTATGCCCGAACCTCTGGCACTTGAAGCAGCGCATGGGGTCCGGTACATACGGGCGAACGTTTAGATGTAAATACCCAGCTTTTATGTCTTTTGGCAACGTTGGAGTGTCGAATGTCAGGACAAAGGTGGCAGTCTTCTCCAGACTGCCGTTAACCCTTCGCATGATCTGTCGAACCTCGACCACATTCTCTGATCTCCACTCCTTAAGGAGTTCCTCGGACTCTAAATCCATTAAATCGCGGCAGGTGATCACGCCTTTGCTGCTATTCAGAGTTTTATGGAGTTCGCACTTTACTGCAAACTCCCCGAGCTTCTCACACTTAAGGAGTGAGACAGCCTGCTTATAGGAAGATGTTTCTAAAAGCAGGGTCCCTTTCCTCAGCTTTTTCACACTTTTTAATGTCCCGACTATTCCTTTAAGTCCTTTTTGAATATAGAAAGGAGAGACCTTCTCAAAGGATCCCTCCTTTCTTGCCATTATAATAAAGGCATCATCAATAAAATGACCCTTCCTGTTACTATTTTCCGATTCAGGTGGGCTTTCAACCCTCACCCGCTTGTTTGAACTGGGTGTGTTTATATTAACCTGCGACACACCCGGGCCGCAGGGGTTTTTGGTTTTCTTGTGAGGCTTCGTTTTGGTCCCACGAGTTAAACCAGTTTAAAAAGAAGCGCTAATACAACAGGGGTGCGCAGGTGCCCCTGAGGTTATACGTTAGCGAGTGATCCGCCTCTCACCCATGCACCTCCTCGGCACGTATCCGACCTTGAGGTTGAGGGTTTTTTTATAGAGGTTTGTACCGTCCTCGCGATCCGGGCGATGAAGCCAAGATCCCCGTTCTCCTAGGCACACAACGTTCCACCGCCACGCCCTACGGTGGTCGTTGAAGCATGGTAGGAGTTTACGGTGTGGGAAACTTGCGGCGCTCACAAGTTTCCAGCTCGGGCACCGCGGGTTCGCCAAACCCATACCTGGCACTTGCGTACCAGGCCCCTGCGGGGTCATTGATTTTAAATGCCCAGTAATAACATTAACTTATCCTCGTTTGATTAAAATGTGTAGCTCTGGTGTGATTTAATATTGTTTATTTAATTAAAAAAAAGAAAAGAAACAGCACACATTCAAGTAGAGCCTATATCATGCTACTATCTACATATGAACGTAATATTTCTATTATAGTGAACCACAAAAGAATCATATTGCTGCATTGCTGGTGACACAATAGGTTCAAAGATTCATTTATGTGACTGTGTTGAGTGCTGGGGTCTGCATGAGCTCAGGCACATATTTCTCTTTTCATAAAGAAGGGTATAGACCAAAATATTGTGATTTTTGTGTTTACAGTATGTTTTTTTGTTACTGCTGCATTTCTCCCTTCAACTATGGTGGGTATATTGTACCTTCCATTTCCACATAAATATCACCTCACAACATTTCTTCTTACTATATTCTTGTTGTAAAAAAAAGTTATGTAATATGAAAAAGCTAAACTAGGTTATCAAAGTGAAGAATGGTGGATCTGATTCTTAGATCAAAAAGATTCATACATAAATTAATGGAGGTAATAATGCCACATTTGCTTTTTTTTTTGCCTTTCTCATAGGCCAATGGCTTGCACATGCAATTACAGTTTTATATTTGTCTGTTGCAGAAGGATTTAGTTTTTTGGTATCAAACAGATCAGTATCATGCCTACCTTTGCAGATACAACCCTGTCTTTCCATCCTGCAATGGCATTTACATTTTTGTAAATGGATTTAAAATTTAAAAAAATTATATTTAACTCTTTTTTTTGCCTTGAGAGTAAGTAACTGCAATATTGCATATATACATATTACTGCACTGTTAGCGAACCTCCAGGAATACAATTAGGAGGGACCTAACCATAAAATTATTTGGTTATTTGAACCACCCAATATTAACAATCATTACATGCAAGAGATGATGTTTTTAAAAATTTCCTTTTTTAAATTGTCATCAAATTAAGTAAAAGGAAGTTGCATCAAACAGAAAGTCCAGTTTACAATTGAACAGAGGAGATAGTGAAATTATTTCCAGTCCAATAATATTCTAACAATAAATTGTGAAGATAAACATCAGTTTTATAGTGAGTTTAATGTAATTTTAGCTATACTATGAATCTCACCATTACCAATTTTGTCTGGGATGTGACCACATCTTTCCCCCTGCCATATGTCCGCCTCCCACATGACTAAGACTAAAGTCGAAATATTGTGCAATTCGTTTGTTTTGTGTTTTTACGTGTCTCGCCCTTCTGCCTTCATCTGTGGTAAGTGACGGATAACTGTTTATTTTCCCTATCCTATCTTATTTTCAGTGCCTCGCGGCAGTTTCTTTGTTTCCTTTATATAAATATATAGTTAACTTATTATATTGATGTAAGTCCAGAGCACAGTAAACAATGTCTGATAATAAAAACGCATGATGAGCTTGTACTGACTGAAATTGTACTGACAATTATATTATAACTTATGATGCATTATCTTGGTTATCCCGGTGGAGCCTCGCAGATTTTTCAAACCTTAAGTTTCAGCCATACCTATCACTTTCACAATGGCTGAACCATTAGATTTCAATCAATTGATACGGCTCCACCTGGAGAAAACAGATAATACAGACTGTAACCAAGAAAGTTGACACAATTGATGATGTTCTACTTAAATCCTGATATTTTTCTCTGAGGAAAGATTCCTGAGAGATGGAACTTGTAACAGTAGAAACTTATGGTTGATATCTAATAGTCACTGTGTAAACTATGTTACAAAAATAAATGAAATTAATATCTGCAAGTCTTCATCTTAGAACGGTCTTTCATAAAGTTTCCTTTAAAGTCGTGTAAAATAAAATCAAGTGTTATGTTCAGATTTGTTGATGGAGGAGTTACTGTTCCAGCCCTAGAAAGACTTGTTCTGAAATTTGAAGTGCATGTTGCTAAGCATCCCCTTTTTCACTAATAAGTTAACTCTAGATCTGTCCTCCTCCATTCCACCCCTCCCCCCTCTTTTCACCCAAATTACTTTAATATCATAACTAAATGAGAGCTAGACTATAAAGATGAACACACAAGATAAAATTAATGCAACTGTGAGCATTCTATGTAAAACAATTTTAACTATAGTTAACTATGATAAACATATTTAAAAACTACGAAAATAAGATAATGGCAGTTTAACTGTCACCATTATCAACAAATCTGCAAGAAAAGTTAAAATAGTATTTTATTTACAGTACAATCAACTAAGACATAAAGATACTTTAACCTGCACTGTGTACACAATTCCACTCATTTAAGTATTATTGACACAAAGATGTGTCTCCGTGGAACACATTATTGTTAAGGGTCATCCATTAATAATTAAGTGAGCACAAATAAAGAGGATGCACAGAAATCTCACATCATCATTTCAATATTGAAGAACAGTAGAGATAAAAAAAAAGGTGTTCAGAATTATCTCACACCAAGAGTCCTCCACTAGAGGAGCAGGGGGTGTCCAGAATTACAACAACAAAAACAACTCACGTAATTAATGGACACCCCCTTATGAACAGATGGTAAGGAGCCGCATTTCAGTAGCTAACACCCAAGTCTTTCTGTTCTTTGTACAGGCAGCCTTTTTGGGGATTACTGGAGATCGCAATTCTGCCAGGAGTTCACATCATAATAGGCCCTACTGTGGTGGTCAAATGCAAGACTTCAATAGAAATTCTTCCCGTAGTACATTTAACGGTTTAATGCTGGTCCAGGCTGTATTTTTGCATGAAAATAATGGTCCAGGCTCTATTAAAACAGAATTACTACTTGAAAATAATACATCTTGTGACTGAATACAGCAGTATTCCAACGATATTACTGCATATTATTGTAGCGGAATTGCGAACTCCAGTAGACCCGCCTTTTCTATAGATATATATCAATTATCTATGAATTGTTTTAAACTCTGAAGGAATTTATTAAGTAGACATGACTCAGTATAATTAACTTCTTCTTTTCATATAGAACTTCAATTTTTGTACCATATTTCTATTACATAACTTTTTTGTCAATACTGAATCACATGATACTGCTAGAACTTCACATTTGCTGTCCAAGACAAGAAAAATATCCCAATTTGGCACAACAATCAATCAGAGGTAAAAAGCCATATACATAACAACATTATTACCACTAATTAGAGCATGAATATCAGTGATTCAGGGAACGGGACAAGTAGTACAGTTCATCTTATTGTGTTCTTAGTTATAATAATTTCCAAGTACATATATTACTATCGAATTCACAATAACTTGGGCACTAAATTATATTTATTTAAATGGCATACGAATATATGGTACACCACAAAAAAAAGCAAACATTTGTTGTTTAGAAATGTTGAGTAATTGCACTGAATAGAACAACTTTCACGTGAAATTATGTCCAAGTTTCTTTCTGATTTCATATTCACTTTTTCTCAAAAGGTGTCTTCTCAGGAACATGTGTACAAAATTTTAGAGCAAAGGGATATTACATCTCAGGTGTCTTTATTCGACTGTCACCTACTTTTCTTAAGGGGAATTTGAGGGACTACTGGAGATTATGATTCCACCAAGAATTGGCAAGATAATACTGCAGTATTCAAATGCAATAGACTGCTACAAATACTTCCCAAAGTGTCATGCTGGTTCAGGATGTATTACGAGCTTATTACTGCTTGAAAGTAATGATTCAGAATGTGTTACAACCTAATTACTGCTTGAAAATAACACTTCTTGTGACTGACTACCACAGTATTGTGACATAATTAGCCAGTGGCAAGCAATATTGTTGTGGTGGAATCACGATCTCCGATAGACCCAAATTAAATGACTATACATACTAAAAGCTTCTATAGTTACTTAAATGTATTGGTCAGAGTTGTTATCACAGTGATTGGTACCCTTTTTGGTTATGAGCTTACCATTTAACCAAATTTCAAACACAATGAGGGAATTGCATACTTCATTATGTATAAAACAAGAAAAGCACACAAAAGTTAAGGGATAATTTCTAAATCCACAAATTATATTCTCTCTGCAACTATTCTTTGAGAAAGGTGTCACTATTTTGGATTCATTTACCATGAGATACAGCAGTAATTAAGCTTAGTTAAGGTAAACATTAAATAACAGTTTAGAACACAAGGATGATTGGGATAGTGTTATTTTCTTAAGTCAACATAATTAAATGAAAGAGATGTTGATATAATAACTGGACCAAAAATAAAAACACAATAATAGTTTATTTATTTAAATACAAGTAATGCTATGTATATAATGACATTCGCTTTTTTTTTATATAAAATAACATTATCTTTGTCTAAAACCAACGGTGCAGAAAAAAGTTCTGGTGGTATTGTATAGCTCAGTATTATCCATATTGAAAAATATGTATGCATTTTGTTTTTTTTCACCTGGAATATGCCTAGAGCCGTTATTTATGAATGGCGTTGGGGGAATAATATATTTACTAGCTCTACTGGATCTCTCACTATTCCACCGCATTAATTTAAACGTTAATTCTAGATGAAAATGTCAAAAAGAGTACCAAGACAATAGGCATACACAACTGTCACGTCAGGTTCTTCTTTTAAAATGCTAATTAAAACTCTCCATTGACCCAGGAGACTCACAAACTGTAATTCCATTACAAAGCGTAATGTTTGTATTCAACTGGGTTTAGTTTTTACAACAGTAAGCATTGATTAGAAAAATAAATGTAAAATCTGTTGCAAACTTAGTGGCCGGAAGAATATTATAAACACGATAGGAAAACTCACCTAATTACGCATGGGATTACTGATGCCATTTTCCCTCCACTACAACAAATCATTTTCTCTTATGATATTTACCGTTCCCCACCCGGCTACGTCTGTAGCCGCCCAACTCTGAGCTAAACAGCAATAATAACAACACCAGAGATTCAGTTGAAGAAGATATTACCTCTAAAGGCAACTTGTCTATACTGAAAGACGTAATATAATTATAATTAATAATGATTGAGCTTTTACCTCAGCGACAATTTCCCCATACGTCTTATGTGGATTTTAACTTTAAATCCCTTCAAAATTTATGTATGTCGTTAAGGGTACCTCTCAACAACAATCCAGTCCCTGACACGTATTCCAACAAATGAAAAAAATTTCTACTCTCTTATACCTCAAATAATGTGCTAATACGTGTTCATGGTTTTCTCTTTCCATCCATATACCAATACTATAAACATCCATTCAAGCCTCATCATCAACGTGTGCCCATAATATATATGAAACATTATCATTATCCGTTTCAAATATTCGAATGACTCCTAACGTAGCTCTTTCATTATATCAGTTACTTTTTGAGCTTTACTGTAATTTTCACAGTCAAACCAACATCCTCTCCAACTCTTATTTAGTATGCTTAGTAAAAGTCCAATACAATGACACCGCTGTCAAACAATGTTTCGACAAAAGTTTAATACCGGTGCCGCAATTCTTGTATATCTTAATACATTACCTAATTATGCTCTATAATAGAATAAGGTCTTTGAAAAATCATGGGGAAGAGCAAGTACACAAACACACACGTCATCTTGACTGCCATTTTATTTCTGTCAGAGGAGAGGAATTTTTGTCCGTAGACATTTCCTTCAACAGAAAAGGGTCTGTTGCAAGGCCTCACTTTCGGTGCGCCTTTCATTCGCGTTGGCTAAGATAAATGGCTGAATGGTGTATTATGATGGTCAGCACGCATTTCTCATTGAACCATCGTTTTAACTACAGATTTGTTATTTTGCTTGGTGCTGTTCTAAAATAATTTCTCATCTTTCTTTCAGAATCGGTACGCCAGCTGCCTCGTCGAAAACGCCCGTGATGAAGTGGCTTGGAAGGTGATGGGACCTTTTGATGCACTGTTTTACATCGTTTGCAATTTTTTATAAGCTTCTTAGCCGAGTTTACTCACATGGGTAGGAATACTCCATTATTGGCCTGCGAGGGAGGCCTAGACTTTGATTGTATATTTTGTCCTTTGCGAGGGACAGTGGCAGCAGAGAAGACGTTGTCAACCAGCTGGTGCCTGGAGCAGAAGAAAGCTCGTGGGATCTCGAAGCTTCTGAATCGGGGAAGACATTTTAGACACTTCACTTCTGTTTTGTCGTGAAGATAGGGTTCCATCTGTTTTCGTTCTGAAGACTGATGGCCAATATAAATTACAAGTCAACAGTGACGGAGAGAAGGGCTCTTTCCACATAAGCGACCGTGCACAAACTACGTGACTCGGTCCAGGGAGGGGAGGGGTTAGCTGGAAGGCTACGCTGGGCTACGTGGGGACGGGAGGGAGGGGAGGTTCCGAGCCAGGCCACGTAGCTTTCCTTTCATAACATTTTTCACATTTAAAATGAGGAACTGAACTCACAACAGCATGTGTATATTTATTTCCCTCAGTTAATTATCTCTGTATGTAAATTACAATAGTCTGACAGGAGAAAATAGTACAAAATATCTTGTGGAATCAAAAGGGAAAAAAGCTACGTGGTGGGGGGGGGGGGGGGGTAGAGGCAAAAGCCACGTAGGGCTACATGGGGGGAGGGGGGTTCACAGGAGGCCAAAATAGAGCTACGTGATTTATGCACGCTCCATAACAATCTACCGACCAGGGATGGTGGCAACTGTAGCCAAAGTATGAAGATATCACTTCACTTGTATTATTACTTACTCTCATCACCCACACAAAGAACAACTTAACCTGTGCATCTAAGTTATATCCCATACTCTAAAAATACACTCAATCAATTTGGTTTTGTTCCAACTTTCGATATATTGGTTCTAATAAAATATGTGTATCATTATCAAATTCACCTTACATTTATCATTAAAGTTGTTCATTTTGAGCATTAATATAAGGCTTTTGGGGAAAAACTAAATTTCATATTCACAGGTTGAATGTAAAATGATCAATACTGGTGTGGACTTAGTTTTACCAAGTGTCAAATCGGGAGAAAATAAGAATATAATACAAGTAACAGAGATTTAGTAAAGGAAGGAGAAATTACACAAGTGGTAGAATTCAAGCGAGGTAAATATGTCGGATATCTTTCTAAGAAATATTTCAGAGGAAGGTCTATTGTGTGGAAGGAGAGCACAATTGTAGTCGATTTTGACATAATAAGACTAGGGGATAAAATGTTTATCCCTAAACAGAACATAAAGAAGATAACTGAAGATACATGTCATGTTTTGGAGATCAAGAGGCTAAAGTCATTGGTAAAAAGGGAACACAACAGAGTTAAGAGACATCAAGCAGTAGGGGACACTTAAAAATGTCTATCACTCTGTTAGAAACTGAGAGCATGTGAAGGTTTTCAGACAATTATAATTAAGAATTGAGAAAAATTTACGGAGGATTTGGAAACAAAAAGAAATATTAAGCATCTGGTTTAATGAGAAAATCAGGTTTTGGAGGGTGAAAATCAGAGGAAATTTTCCGTATAGAAAAAAAAAAAAAGAGCAGACTAAAAAAATAAATCTAGAGGATCTTATGAAGGAACTAAGAAAGTTAAAAAGAATTACTTTGGATATATAAAATGTAGATGGATGTGACGTTATACTTTACCTTGCAGTCTTATTTAGATTTTCTACTTACGAGAGTATCGGAAAATAAAGTAAAAGAAAAAAGAGGGGGAATTAAAATTACAAATCAATTAGTTTGACATCAGTGGCAGGTAAATTGAAGAAGAGTTTGATATGCGACCAGATCAAAAACATCTTTGAGAAGTTAAATTGTTTAGTAAAACGACAATATGTACTTACACAGGGCTTATGCTTTATTTATTTTATTTTTTGCTGATATTGTGAGCCTGGCACCGACACCTTTGGCGTCCTGGCTAGGTTTTTTTTTATTCCTTTTTGTTTACTTTATTGTTCACCTTAAGGGGAAAATTTCGGCCTCCTTGGAGGTCTTTGTAAAAACCCCTTCAATGTGTCGGTATTTTCAATTTGGTGGATGAATAATTGATAGTGGCACTTTGTACCGGTGCCACCTCCTGGGAACTGTTATTCCGATGTTCTGCAGTCTGTCTTCAGTTTGGCGTAGTGTATCGAGTCTTTGATGGAGGATTTGGTTAGTCTTTTTATCACTTGGTCTATTGTTTCTATTTGTGCTATTTCGTGCATTTCAGTAATTCTTGTCCTTCTATCAGCGTTTAAGATTAGGCGGAGGCACCTGTTTTGTAATATTTGTAGTTGTGATAGGTTTGTTTTACACGTCGTTCCCCAAATTTTATAGCCGTATGTTATCACTGGTAGTATTGATGATTTGTATAAGTGGAGTTTTGTTTGTAGGTTCATTGATTGACTGATCAGTATTGGAAATAGGTTTTTGATAATTCCTAGGACGTTTATCCGTTTTTCTTCTATATGATGACGAAATTTGAGCGTTTTATCTATCGTGATTCCAGGTATTTGTGAAAGTTCTTCCATGGTACCCGTTTCCCGAATATAGTCAAGTTATGGTTTATGTGACAATTAAGTTTTTCCCGGCGTATGGTAGACAGGAATTCTTCACGGGTCTTCTGCCGGATAAGATCTTCTAGACACGACGTTTCGGCAGTCACCTCCGCTGCCTTCATCTGGTGAGCTGTCATCGCGAAGTAGCTGCCGCGACGATTCGGCACCGAATGTGTGCGCTTCGTCGTCCTGAGCATTTTCTGCTTTATCTTTTTAAGCAGTTTATTGCGAAGAGTTTGTCTGTTGACACTTCCTTCAAACGTTAAAAGGTCAGTTGCATTACTTTTGGTGTGTCTTTTGGTTGCTCGGTTCTATATTTAGTTTTATGTCAATATTGACAGCGGTCTCTTGTGCTTGTCATATATTGTGTAGTATTGCCCTAAGTTGGCAATTAAGGGATTGTTTGAGTTTCTGGATGCTCGGTAGAAAGATCTTGTAATCTGTGCGATTCTTTCTTCAAGCATCGGGATACCTGCGGCTTCATGCAGGTCAGCTGTAGGAAACCGGGGAGGCACATGTAGTGCTCGCCGAAGCGCACGATTCTGCATTGTCTGCAGCCTTTTTAACGAGGACCTGGAGGCGTAGCCCCATACGGGACACTCGTACTCAATTACCGGTCTTATCAGGCTGCAATATACGCTCACTCCGGTATTGGCTGCCAGTGCACTGTCCGTATTTAGAATAGGGTACAGCTCCCTCAGCCTCGTTGCGGCTTTGAGTCGGGTCTCCTCAATGTGACGCTTCCATGTGAGCCTGGAGTCAAGCGTCACACCCAGGTATTTTACAGTGGTTGACCACTCGATGTCCTCTCCGTGGAGTCGTAGTTTTGGTGTCTGGTTGCGCTGGCGATCACGTTTCCCCAGACGTCTCGTCAGCATTATTGCTTGGGTCTTGGTCGAGTTTATGGTAATCCTCCACCGCCTGGCCCAGGCTTCAGTTTGTTGAAGTACTTGTTGTAGACGCCGAATGGCAGCAGCTTTACATCTATGCGCGGTGAAGAAGGCCGTGTCGTCCGCGTATAGGGCTGTGCGAACCGTTGCTGGATCAGGGATGTCGGCAGTATACAGGTTGTACAGTACCGGCCCTAGTACTGACCCTTGTGGCACACCTGCATTGATTGGGCGGCGAGAAGATAGTTCATTCCCAACTCTCACTCTGAAGGATCTTCCAGTGATGTAACTCTTAATTAGCTTCACAAGCGGGCCGGGGAGTCCCTGATTGTAAAGCTTATAAAGTAGTCCGCTGTGCCAAACGAAGTCAAATGCTCGTGCCACATCTAGCAGGACTAGCGGACAGTAGCTCCGATGGTTGAATGCGGTCGTGGCGCGCTCAAACTATGCGCATGATCTGCTGGGTGCGGAGTGACCCCCTCTGGAAGCCGAACTGGAACTCCGGGATGATGTTTCTCTCTGGCGGATGTGTTCTTCCATCCTCTTCAGAAGGAGCCTCTCAAAACCTTGCTTAGGGACGGGAGGAGGCTTATGGGCCTGTAGTTTTGGGGGAAAGTTCCGTTCTTCCCTGGCTTATGGACTCCGATCACCGTTGCCTGCTTCCAGCATCGGGGGTAGTGCTGAGTGCGTAATATACAGTTGAACAGCTCGGTTATGCGTTCTACTGCTGGAGCTGGAAGGTTTTTCAGCAGCCTATTTCCCAAGTTATCATTTCCAGGTGCCTTTTTGATGTTTAATCTGGAGGTTGATTCGGCGAACTTCTTCTGCAGAGATCTCGGTCGATCTGGTAGCCGTCGTCATCAGCGGCAAGGAAGCGCCGCAGTCTTCTGCGGATATCCGCAGATTCTTCCTCGTCATCGTCCTGCGCAGGCCGAAACTGCTTCTCAAAGTGATCGGCGAGGGCATTGGCCTTGTCTTTATCGCTGAACACTAGTCCCCTGTCACCATGTAGCTGGGGGCAATCTTGTTCGCTTCTTGGTGAACCGCCGGGTCTCGACCCACAGATTACCGTCGGTGACGTTCAGCGACGCCAGGCGAGCGGCCCACTCTCTGTTGCGGTGTTCCTGGAGACTGACCTTCAGCTCACGCTGCAGGCGATTTAGGAGGCGCCTGGTGTTGGGCTGTCTTGTAAGCCTCCACTCCTTAGCCACTCTGTTCTTGTGTCTAATCTGAGCCAACAGATGTGGCGGTAATTGACGTGACTGTTGTCTTGTCACCGGAGGGGGCGTTGCAGAATTCGCTGCGTCAAGGATGACAGATGAGACTTGTTTTATCGCCGCCTCAATTTGTCTCTCGTCCAGTGGGCGCAGACGCTGGAGGGATTCTGAGACTTCTTCACGGAACCGTTCCCAGTTTGTCCGGTTATAATTAATTTCATTTGGAACAATTCGTCTCCATGATCCAACGTCAATATTCATCATGACCGGAGAGTGGTCTGATGAGAGCCTGTTCATGGTGGTGGCGGAGACGAAGCCAACGATGCCTCTGGTGATTACTATGTCAAGGACATCAGGGCGGTTTGCCGCTCCAGGGATGGTGGGTCGGCTCGTCCGGGCCCCAGACCTGGAGATTGTTTCTGGCCACTCATTCTGTATAGCTGGTTTCCCGCTCGATTGCTGACTCTTGACTTCCATGCTGGATGTTTTGCGTTGAAGTCTCCTCCAATGATGAGCTTACCCCTAAGGGTGAGCAGCTGGCGGATGTCATCTTCAATCGGTACTCTCCGTGGAGGTCTATATGCTGAGACGACGGTGACCGGTCCCGATGTGGTTGCCATTTCGATTGCTGTTGCTTCGATTATTTGCAGTGGTGGAGTGTGTACCGTGTGGTGAGGGATGCCTCTTTTAATGTATATGGCCACTCCTCCTCCCGCAGTGGGTCTGTCGTGACGGTAGCACAGGTAGTTGGCTACCGTTGCTCTGAGACCAGGTTTTAGGTGAGTTTCGGCTACTAGACATATGTCTACGTTCTCTTCCCGTAGGAATTGCCGAAACTCGCCGAGTTGTTGGAAAATGCCGTCGGCATTCCATATGCATATTGATATGCCGTCTATGTTAACTCTGTCCATGACTGGTGTGGGAGTTCTGTGGAAGGTCGGCTCGGTGAGCTGTCGTTATTGCGGATTTAATATCCGCGGCCAGTTGATCGAACTTTGTCAGTAGTGTCGTTAACATTGTCAGAAGCGACCCAACAATGTCGAACAGACGATCTATAGCTGATCCTCCCTCATTGATTTGTGTGGGGAGTGGGTGGTGCTGTTGGTGGTTTTTGCCTTGCTTGAGTAGGCAGGTCTTGAGTTTCTGCCACTGGTGGCAGTGCTTCTTTAGGGTCTCGCGACTGGCTAGTAGTTGCCTCCGCATATGAGGTCGTTGGAGATGTTTTCTTTGACGGTTTGGTGTTGTTCTTCTTCTTATTGGGTCCTTGTGCCTTTTCCTGCGGGATTTGGCGCTTTGGTGGCTTCTGAGATGTCTTGGATGACTTCTTAGACGTCGTGGAGGTTGCGTTATTGTCGCCCCGTCGTGGTTGGTTTTGCTCTGTGGTGGGTTTGTCAGCCAGTGGCTGGGTGTTCCCGAAATCCTGTTTTTTTCTTTTCCTCGCGTTGCTTCTGCGCGTTGACAGCTTGTTCTGCAGCGACCCCACGCTGCCTGTCCCTTGCCCGTTTGAAGGCAACGCAGCCTTTATAGCTGGCCACATGCTGGTCACCGCAATTTGCACATTTGGGACTGCCCTCCCCCTTCTTTAGAGTGCAGTCGTTTGATAAGTGTGCTCCTGCACACTTTACACACTTTGAGGGCATGTTGCAGTGGCGAGCGACATGTCCTATGGCCTGACAGTTGAAGCATTGGACTGGGCCATTGGAGGGTCTCAGTTTTTCAACTGAGATGCGCAGTGACATTAGAGACTCCATTTGAAAGATTTTTCTATTTTGGGGCCTGTCGGGCATGACCACCAAGAAGAGTGGCATAGTGTCTGAAGTGCCAGGTCTCTTCAGCTGGGCCACTGTGCGTATGTCAAGTCCGAGATCTTCAAGCTCTTCCTTGATATCATCAGTTGGCAAGGTTGAGGGCATCCCACGGAGGACGACCTTCAGTATCTTCTCGGCAGCAGAAGGGTAGGTATAATAGGGTATGCCCTTCCTCTGCAACGCTGCGGTCACCTTAAGGTAGTGATCGGTCGAACTGAAGGTTAGCTTGACCTTATCGCCTCCGGCCGACTTGGCTTGGAAGGGTTGATTTTCCAGAGTGCCTTTGATCATTTGGTACAGTTCCTTATAACTGTTTTGAAATTGTACCACAATAGGAGGAATCAAATACTTTGATTGCTGCTGCTGTTGTAGCTGCTGCTGTTGTTGTTGTATTTGCTGTTGCTGCTGCTGTTGCTGCGGCTGCTGTTGTTGCTGCGGCTGCTGTTGTTGCTGCTGCTGTGGCTCTATTAGTTGCTGCAACTGCTGTTGTTGTTGCTGCTGCGGCTGCTGTTGTTGCTGCTGCGGTTGCTGTTGTTGCTGCTGCGGTTGCTGTTGTTGCTGCTGCGGCTGCTGCTGCTCAGGTCCTTCCTGGTACAGCACGTCGTATCTGTTTCTAAGTTCTATTCTGCCGGGGTCGAGTGTCGGCGGAGGCTTGTTCGTGCGTCGCACCAGCGTGAACCCTTCGCCGTCCGGTTTATCTCCGGCTGAGCTCGCTTTTCAGTGTTTGGTCGTAGATGTTCCACGATACTGCAGTGTAGCGGATGGTTCTGGGAAAGAGAAGGCACCTACAATCTTCTTTTTTCCCGCCTTTTTGTCTTTGCTGGTGGTGGCGAGCTGCGACACAGGGATGCTGATTTTACTGTGGCTGGCTCTCTTCTCACTCCTCGACAACTTCGCTTTACCACAGAGGAGCGGTGAGGTGCACCGCTTGTTTCCACGGGAGTCGTGTCCTTGGGCAGGCCCGGTTGTCGTTGGCGTTGTGTGAACGGTCTCAGTTGTATCCATACACGGGTCCGAGTTCGGTTGCCAGGTCGTCGTACCACGTTCCGTAGCCGTCCGATTCGTATCCGTTGCCAAGTCAGTTTCCGATAGCCGGGTCGTCAACGTGGCCGCTACTGCCGCCGGCAAAGCCGAGTCCGGTGGGGCACTCGACCCGCCCGACGCGGCAGCGCGGCGAGCACTTTCCTTGTCGCACATCTAGACTTAGCGGATGCCAACACGTAGAAAAAGCTGTCCGGACACTACCAGCAGATGCAGCGGAAGAGATTCGTCATGAAACTTGCCGCGTTCTGAAGAAGACCAGACCACCTAAGGCCAACATCACGAGGATAGAACGGGAAGCTTTACGTGAACTACGCAGTAATAAAGATATTGTCGTCATCCCTGCAGACAAGGGAAACGCAACAGTGCTAATGTCAACTGAAGAGTACGACACGAAGGTCAGGAGCTTATTGGACGACGCTTCTTACAGGTCGTTGGAAGCTGATCCTACTGCCAAAGTAGTCACCAAAACGAAAGCACTGCTGAAGAAATCCGGTTTACCAGAAGAGACCATCAAAAACTTACGTCCTCGGGCAGCCAGGCCGCCAAGGTTATACGGCCTACCGAAAATCCACAAGGATAATGTGCCCCTACGACCTATTGTGAGTGCAATCGGTGCCCCCACGTATCAACTGGCAAAGTACCTCACACGCCAACTCAGACCACTGGTGGGCCACTGCATACACCACGTAAGGAACTCTGCCGAATTTGTACAGACGATCCAGGGTCTCACTATGTCAGATTCCGACATCATGGTGAGCTTCGATGTCGTCTCTCTGTTCACACGAGTGCCTATCAAGGAGACTCTAGAGCTAATACAACGACATTTCGACCAGGGGATGGCAGACCTGTTCCGGCATGTGCTGACATCTACATACTTCATGTATGGTGGGCAGTTCTACGAGCAAACTGACGGCGTAGCCATGGGGTCGCCACTTTCTCCAGTGGTAGCGGACTTATACATGGAGGACTTCGAGGAAAGGGCTCTGGAAACGGCTCCACTTAAGCCTAAATGTTTCTTCCGGTACGTGGACGACACGTTTGTGGTCTGGCCACATGGTTCCACGGCACTTGAAGAATTCCTTGAACATCTGAATTCAGTCCATCCCAACATACAATTCACCATGGAGGTAGAGAAAGAAGGCATGCTACCGTTCCTGGATATAATGATTAAACGCAAACCAGATGGCACTCTGGCGCATAGTGTTTACAGGAAACCAACGCACACGGACCGCTATCTGGGGGCTACCAGCTACCATCACCCAGCCCAGCGAAAAACCGTTTTGACTACACTGGTCCATCGGGCCCGAGCCATCTCGGACAGTGTTAGCCTTCAAGAGGAACTAAGACACCTACGGCAGGTCTTCAGAGAAAATGGATACTCAAGGGAGCAAATTGAACAAGCATTTCGCCCCCGAAAACCAAGATTAACATCTGAACAAGAAGATGCTCCAAAATCCGTCGCAGTGTTACCTTACGCTGGAAATACCTCTGGAAAGATCGGAAGGATTCTAGCTCGATTTGGCATAAGGAGCATCTTCCGTCCACCTGCGAAGATACGAGACATGTTGCCCTCGGTGAAGGACGATCTCGGACTGCGAGTTCCGGGCGTTTACTCGATCCCATGCGAATGTGGCAAAATATACATTGGCCAGACCATTAGAACGATCGAGGAACGCCGCAACGAACACCAGCGACATCTGCGGTTGCTGCAGTTAGACAAATCCGCAATAGCTGAACACGCTGTGGAAAATTTCCACAGCATAAACTTCAGTAAGACTGAAGTATTGGCTCAGACGCAGTTTTTCTGGGATTCCGTAATTAGAGAATCGCTGGAAATTCGCCTCAGCACCAACAACATCAACAGAGATGGCGGTCTCTTCTTAAGTGAAGCTTGGAAGCCTATCCTCCATGACCTGAAGCAGCAGCAGAATAACATTCGTCCCAGAGAGAGGGCAAGGGACACAGCAGTCCAGGGCGGAGCCCGGTTGACGCGCCGACCAATGGGAGCGCGGCAGGCAGCCGCTTCCGCCAGCGGGCCACCGGCCGCAGGGTATATAAGGAGCCAGTACCACGAAGCGCACACCTCATCCATCACCAAATCATTCAACTCCGGCGCCTGCACCCTAGCCATATTTTTTGATATCAACAGGGCCTTTGATTCTGTGTGGCATAACGGAATACTATATAAACTGCACTCTTTTGGCATCCCTCCCCGCTTTTTAAAGCTAATTCAAAATTTCTTACGTAACCGCACTCGCCATGTTAAGGTCGGGGACTCCCTCTCCCCTCCCTTCTCGCCCCAAGCTGGTGTACCCCAAGGCTCAGTCCTCTCCCCCTTGCTATACAGCCTATACACCGCCGACATCCCCATCCCCAGTCCTCTTGCCGGCTTCCTCGCCCTCTATGCGGACGATATTGCCTACTGGCTGTCGTACCACACAACCAGAGCCATCAACTCCCGTGCCAAAAAATTCCTTCTCATCCTACAATCCTACCTACAAAAGTGGCGCATCCGGCCGAACCCCACAAAAACACAGGCAGTGCTCTTCCAACATAAACACAAAACCGCGACCCCTTCCCAAGACAAAAATCACATACAGATCCAAATTTGGAACACGCCCATCAACTTCTCCCCCAGCGCTAAATACCTTGGTGTCCACCTCGATCGCACCCTCAATTTCGGCCAACACATTACACTCCTCAAGCAAAAACTCATATCCCGCCTAAATTTAATAAAAGTCCTCCGCCCAAAACTGCCCACCAGCGCCCTTATCCACACCTACAAAATGTTCATGCGCCCCCTGATGGAATACGCCGCCCCTATTACTTCCACTATCTCCCCCTCTTCATTTCAGAAAATTGCATCCCTAGAGCGCCGCCTCCTACGAACAATAATGCGTCTCCCTCCACAAACCCCCTCTAATGACGTCTACCTCCTCGCCAGAATTCCACCCCTTCAAAATCGACTGTTTAAACTCCGAATGAATTATGCAAAAAATCTTCTCCTCCACCGACCTGATCTTTTCCACCTGACCACAGAGAAATTGCAAACACATAGACACCCCAAGATTAAATATATATACCCCCCGCATATACTTGGTATGACCCTCTCTACGGATGATACAATAGACCAAGAAATGCGGGAATTACTGCTAACTATCAATGCAATACCTCCCCCAGCACATCTCCTCCCTGTTCCCGATGCCGCCGCCCAATAACTCTAAAACCAGAGAGAGATACCCACATACCCCCCAACTCTTTTCCCCTAACGTCCCAAACAATAAAAAGTCACAATATGTAAATATCCATCATCTCATTTGGCATTGTACATCCATCACATCACCTCATAAATACTAGGATATAAGTCTACTGTTAGTATTAAGTAATCTCCATTTATAGAACAAAAGTACCTTGTAACATAAATTCATTAACTTATCTACATACAACCTGTTTTATAATATTCATTACTGTAGTTAGCTATGTAATATAATTTATCTTAATAATCCTTGTAAATATTTTATGTCATGTTCCTATGTACAAAATTAAATAAAGCATTGTAAATATGTGTAAACCCATTGGCTGAAAAGGGCCCTTCCGGCCCTACAACAGCCCGCCTCCTGGGCTTCACCTGGGAGGAATGGAAAAAAAAAAAAAAAAAAGCGCACACATTCGGTGCCGAATCGTCGCGGCAGCTACTTCGCGATGACAGCTCACCAGATGAAGGCAGCGGTGGTGACTGCCGAAACGTCGTGTCTAGAAGATCTTATCCGGCAGAAGACCCGTCAAGTTATGGTTTAGTTCAGGTCTTTTATGGGTGAAATATATTGCTGCCGATTTTTCGGAATTTATAGTTATTTTATTTCTTTTACTCCATAGCTCAATTTTGTGTAGTTGATTTTGCATTCTGGTGATATTATCCGTATGTTTTGTCCCTGTAATATAAATCGTCGTGTCATCCGCGAATTGAGCAACATGAACATTTTTGATGGTTGGAATATCATTCACTTATATATTAGAAAGAGTGGGTGCTAATACTGATCCCTGTGGGAGCCCTGTCCTCATCTGATGTATTGAAGATCGCACACCTTGCAATTCTACGTAGAATGTCCTTTTTTCCAAAAAGCTATTTATCAAGTGAATGATTGCGCTGTCAACTGTAGTTTGGGTAATTAGTTTATAAATGAGAGTTTGGTGCCACACCTTGTCATATGCCTTTTGTACATCAATAAAAGCTGCTGCTGTCGATCTGCCAAGATTGAACCCTTTGCTTATATTCTCAACCAGGTGTAGAAGTTGTACTGTTGCTGACATGCGAGGTTGGAATCCGTACTGTTCTTTGCGGATGGTATTCTGTTCCGCCAGTTTCTTCTGTATTCTTGTTAATACAACTCTTTCCAGCATTTTTGTTGTGTAGTTGAACAGGCTAATTGGTTTATTATTTGCGGGCAACGATGAGTTTTTCCCAGCTTTAGGGATTGGTATTATTTTTGCTCTTTTCCAGTCTGTAGGAAAGTATGCTTTCCTCAAGCAACTGTTCACTATTCTTGTTAATAACACTATTCCCTTCCTAGGCAAGTGTTACAGTTGGCAGTTTGTTATTTTGTCTGGTCCTGGAGCTTTTTTTTTCGGAGTTTCCTGATGATATTCCTTATTTCAGCCGGGGTAGCCAAGTCAGTGTATTCTCCTATGTCTTCCTTTAGGAATGTGGATACTGATTCTTTGATTTTTTCCTCTTCTTCCTTTTCTCGTCAGTTTGTTGTGTTATGGGAGTTGCATACTGTTCTTCGATATAGTCAGCCAGGATATCTGCTTTTTTTAGTGGTTCGAAGATTTGTCCATCGTCGGTGGTCATTGGTCTTTCCGGTGTTTTAGGATTTTTTAGTGCTCTTATTAGACCCCAAGCGTTTCGATGTTGGAGGGTGAGATTTGACATTTTTTCTTCCCAACGTTCCGTGTTTAGTTCTTTTAGTCTCTTCTACAGGTTTCTTCTATAATAGTTTGTCAGTCTTCTGTCTTGCGGGTCTCTGTACGTCTGCCATTTTTTTCGGTGGAAGTTCTTGATGTATTTTAGTCTTGCAAGCTCCTCTGGAAGGTCTGTTTTATAGTTCGGTGGTGGGTTTATTGTTGTTATGGACGCTTTATGGATAGTTTTTGTCAGGTGGTTTATAGCGCCATCAATTTCCTCTTGGCTTTCCTTTCTATAAGTGGTTTTGATTGAGTTATGCAGTTATTTTGAGAACAAACCCCAGTCTACCTGTTTTGTTATTTTTTTGGGTGGTGCTGTGATCATCCAGCTGTTTATCTTGACTACCACCGGGTTATGATCCGACGATAATTCGTTTACAGTGATTGGTTGAAGTATACGTGGAATATTCTTTGTTATCACACTATCTATGACATCTGGTTTATGATTAGGATTTGCCGGTATGTGGGTTGGTATCTCCGGACCAAACACATTTAAGTTTAGTTCTCCCGCCACCTGAAGTAGTTGATTGCCATGTGGATTTGAAATTCTTGAGTTCCATACTGGATGCTTGGCGTTTAGATCACCACCCACCAGTATTTTCGGACCAACCGTCGTAATTTTCTCAATATCTTCACATAGTAGATCTTTATTTGGCCTCAGATATGCTGCAACTATTGTTATTACGCCGTAACTTGTTTGTATTTTGATTCCTGCAGCTTCTATATTTTCTAAATTGTTAAATTCTATTGGGGCGTGGCTGATTGTTGATTTTACTAGCACCGCTGTTCCTCCACCTCTTTCTCCTAGCCTGTCATTTCTATAGGTGGTCATGTTTCTTAGTTTGAAGCTCTGACGTGGCTTTAAGTGCGTTTCTGTTAATAGTATTATATCCAGATTTTGTTGTTGTTGAAATAAGGCTAGTTCATGTTTCTTCTGCATTATCCCGTTCGCATTTCATATTGCTATGTTTATATCTCGTTTTGGTATCTGGGTTCTTTTGCCATTATTGAAATAATGCTAATACGCCTTGCAGTAGAGCACCCATTTTCTCCCAGATATCACGTGCCATAACAATTTTTGTCAACGTAGTTTTTATTATGTCCAATTTTTTGCCTATATTTTCAGCTGAAAACTTGTTGCTGAAATCAATTGTCTCGTTTTCCTCCTGCGATTGGTTTCCTGTTGTCTGTTTCGTTTTTAATGCGTTGGCATAATTCATTTTTTGTTGTCTCACTGACGGCCATAACGGCCACCTTATTCGTTGAGGAGTATTGCAGCCAACTCTATTTGTTGGCCCTGATGGATCTTGCATTCCATTGCAGGATGATCTCGCAATGCGGGGCTGTTCCGAGGTTTCTAACCAGAGCCGCCATTGTCTATTCCCCTTATGGACAGGGAATGGAGCAGAAGTTGTTTTACATTAGGGGCGTACAGGGAAGGATCCAGCAACTGGTTTCCTACCAGTTGATTTATCACACACATTATTATTTCAAATATTTTGTTGACTGAGGATTCCGTAGATGGTACGTCAGAATGGTTATTTTCCGGATGGGGAGGGATGGGTTCTGGACGATCGATTCGATGTACCTATTGTACGGAATCCAATAGTTTTTGTAGGACCTGTCTACCGCACTGCTTGTGGTTCTGCCCGCTTTTCTCTGACTTTCGGAGCTAGGAGGGTGAACTTGGTTCCTGGCCGGAAAGGATGGTAGGGAGTTCTCCAGGTCAGTGGGGGTGTTTACCAGCGTAGGAGTGGCCTGTGGTATCTGCGGCTGTTGGGGAGGATAAATCGGGACGTTAGGTGGGGCGTTTGTAGGATTATGCTGTGCTATGTTCCAACCACTTTGGTCATAGATTCCTTCGTGGGTGGCCATGATTGGAAATTGCATGTTCGCTCTTCCTAGGCTCGCCGCCGTACTGGCGTACGATGGTATTGAGATTTTCTCTAGGGCTTGCTTATAGCTTAGAGTTTCCTGAGCCATCACCTGTTTGATCTTCTTTTGTTTGACGTATTCGGGGCACTGTCTGTCAAAGGATGGGTGACCGCCGTTGCAGTGGACACATATTGGGGTACTTTGGTTCACACATTCTGTTCCACCATGTGGATTTGTGCAAAAGGGGCATCGTTTGCTGCTTCTGCACTGATTGCTGGGGTGCCCAAAGCGGAGGCAGTTAAATCACTGTTTTACCGGCTTAATATAGGGTTCTACAGGACATCTCACTCCATGTATATAGACATAATTGGGGCGCCTCTGAGCATTGAAAGTTAAGAGACATACCGGAAGTGGAATTTCCTTCGTTTGTTCATTTTCTTTCGATTCTCTAATAAACCTTTTGACCTTTACTACTTGATATTCACATCTCACAACCTCCATTATTTCTTCCTCTGATATATAGGTCATGACGTTTCTAATAATCCATTGCTGTGTAATGAGAGAGAACGGAATGTAGGCCCTTAGGCCATTTCGCTCCCAAACAGAACTCGTGATCAGGCTGTTGGCCGATGCTGCCGATCTCATTTCAATCTTGACGCGATTTCGCCCAGCAGGGGCTATGTGGATTATGTTATTACCTATATCCTGGTTGAGGGAGTACATGATGCGGCCGATAGCCATTGGGTGGTTGCGTCCAATGTTTTTGTCCTGACTTTCTAAATACACATGGTAGGGGCCTAGATCATAACTTTCATAATGTGCTGGCGCCACCCCATTTACCTGCAGGATGTTGTTTTCGGTGGCCGTTGCTGGCTGCTGTCGCTGTGCATGTTCCGGCTGCGATGAGTCCATACTAATGTCTGCTGGTGGCGGAGGATGCCGTGAGGAACGGAGAACCTTGCTGCTTCCGCTGCTGGCGCCGGTGCCAATGTCGTTTGCGGAGGCGAAGGGGCGTTTCTGCGGTATATGTGCTACCACTTCATCTTCTCTTCTCGATTGCTGGTCACGTTTGATTAAAGTACGATTGAAGATTGTTGGTGGAGTGTTCACAGTATTGAGAACTGAGCTGACCACGTCCATGGTTGCACTCGTATCACCGCTATTGCTATGCGATTGGAACTGCACATGGCTGCCACTAATGTTGTCGTCGTCTGTTGGGCCTATGATTGTCTCACCATTTGCCTGGCAGAGTGTCGACGGCTGGAGCTGGAGCTTGCCGCCTTCGCCAAATTCCCCGCCGTACATGACGGCGGCAGGCTATATTGAATTAACTGATGTGTGTACTTAATAAATAATTGCACTATTTCACCACGAGGGTGGGAAGATACCCACGGAGAACTAGTCCGTAGTTCCGGGAAAACACTGCCCCGAGTCCGCGATGCACTTAACCGCACTCAACGCTGATCCGCGAGTATAAGGAAGTTTACACTACGAGAGCTGAGACTCGACTGATCGGTTAGGCGCCTTGGATTGCATTCAGGCGGTCTGAATATCTTCCGTTGAGTCTTCCTGCTTCCCGTCGTCTGGCCGACTAAAAATCATACCTCCTTTTTCCGTGCCTGCTCCTTGGTTCCTAAATGGGATTGGAGTTAAGTCTGCATTGATAGTTAACTGGTCCTTCCCCATTGGTTGCTTCTTGAGTTTTTTCCACTGCTTTTGACATTTTCTCTCTCCGTAGATGTTTCCCTCGTTTGGTTTTCATCTCCGGTTGTTTTCTTGATAGGTATTCATTTCTGGGTTTGGAGATCGCTGGTCTCGTCCAATCGGTTTCTTCTGGTGTAGATTTGGAATCAGTTGTCAACATCCGTTGATCCTTTTCATGACCCTACCCTCCATGTTGTCGTCAGTTTCTGCCATGTTTTCCAGAGGTTCTGTATTCCTTTTCTGTTTTGTCTCGTCCATGTTTGTTTTTGTGTTGTCAATCAAGTGACCTTGTTGTATTGTTTCTAGATTTTCGGCCATTTTGTTCTGGGTTTTGCGTTCCTCGTCGCACCTGGTTTACTTTTCGGTGTCCTTGTGTTGTCAATTTTTGTTCCCTGGTTCCTCTTCTAATTTCCGTCTCAGGGCTACAAACGTCCATTTTTTTGTTAATGGTGGAAACAGCTGTTGATTTTCCAATGAGGATTCTTCATTTTGTTTTGGTGTTTCTGAGCGCTTGACGTATGTTAGCGGTAGTATGGTCGGTTATATGCGGGGGCAGTTTGCTCTAATATGTTCTGCTGAATTACATAGAGCACAGGTTAATGGCTGGCCGTCGTATGCCACCAGTGCCCTCAATCCTCATACGTTGATATATGATGGTATGTGCTTTGTTATTTCCATTTTTACTAACCGCACTACATTTATTTTCTTAAAACGAATATTGCCTCCCCATTTATCTTCTGTGATTTCTATCACGTTCCCGAACGGTTTGCTCGTCTGTAGAATCGATTCAGGAGATATTTCGAAGTGCAGGTTTAACACTCTTATCTGTCTTTTGCCCATTACTGCGTTTGTTACTTTCATAGGAATGATGGAATTTCAAGTTCCCAATGTTTGCTTCAATTACACTAACTCAATATTCCCCACTTGTCATTTTAACAAATACACAGTTTTGGAAAGAGTCTAATTGTATTCCCAGTATTTCGTTGTCTATTAGTTTTACTTTATCGAACAACTATTGAGGTAACTCGTAAGCCGTTGGCCTTACAAAGACTCAATAAAATGTGAATTTAACTTTTTTTTTGTTACAGCGGTGGAAGCCATTTCTCACCACTTACAGCAAGATTCATCTCTATGCGGCTGAGATAAAGGTTTTTCAGTTACACACAAACAAACTTTCATACTGCAGTTAATCGCAAGGCGTTGCCCGACTACACGGAAGTTGCTGCTAGCACGTCCGCTCCTACGGCCGCTGACAACGGAATGGATTAATCAAAGCCATGAGGAGAAACTGTAAAGACGTTGTATGTAATTTATCGAATTATTTCTTCAATTGGATGTTATGTGTGTTATTCTTAACATGACTTTCGCCAAGGTCACATCCGTTAAGTATTAATGATGGCTAATTGATACTACAAAGCTCATCCATAAAGTTAGTACTATTTTCGCATACCTCACGCGCATCTGACAGGACGAAGGTCGTGCATGTGTAGTTACGTCCTTCCTCTCGAGAAACAATTAGCCTAGTAGCCAGTTGATTAAGAGAACATTTTAAGTCACGGTTTGTCGGCAATCATGTTTAAAACAATTGAGTGGCCCGCCAGCTGTGAAATGAGAGCCATTATCAAGTTGTTGAATGCAATAATTGTTCTAACTTGTGAAATTTATCGTCAGATAAGTGAAACTTACGGAGGGAACGCGATGAGTGAAGGTATGGTGCGAAAGTGGATTAGCATATTTACCGAAAGAAATGCCCACGACGAGAAACGCAGTAGACCAACACCATCTATATATCCAGGCCCGGTGCCTACCTCAAAACCCGCTCTGACGTCACACCAGTTGGGCAAGACGGTTGAGTTGGTAGCCAATGGTAAACTGTTGTCGGTGCGAAATGTGAGTTGTTTTATCGTAGTTTACTGATTTTTACGATAGTTATTAGTGAATTGTTCTTCTGTAGAAATGGTATACACATGTTGCGTTCTTAGATGCAATGGAAATTATCTAAAGGGACCGATAATTGTATTATTTCTGTCTCCTAAAGAAAGTGCATTTCGCCGGTGATGGATATCTACAATGCATAGAAACTTTACATCAAAGTTTATTCCAAGGTAAGTATCTTTCTGCATTAAAATATTACGCTTCTTTCGTCTGGTATTTTTATTGTTAATTAAATATAACATTAGTGGTCCGTCAGTTCTATAAACATGAATACACTTCTATAACACTGATCATTTGTGTTAAATTTTAGAAGTTGTTTGACTAGTTCATCTATTCGGAAGTAGTTTACATCACGATACAAGTCGTCACTACAACCATATTACTAATAATAACCAAATTCCTCTTGTCTAATGTTGTAAGAAGGTCATTCTGGTCCAGGCTGCATTTCAACCTAACTTCTATCTCCGCTAATATTGCCTACCCATGATATTTTGAGGTTAAAAGCTAAAAAAAAGAAGTTTTAGTAGCACAACAGAAAAACAACTACTGTAATATTTTGCTCTTACTATTCTGGCGGGAGCTTATGCCTGATTTGGGTGACTGAGAGGCCAGGCCTTCTCCTGTATGTGGTGTTGAGTAGACGCACGTAATTGGTGCGTAGCGTCGACAATGAAGTTCGTTCCAACAGAAGATTAAGATTTCTGATTTTTTTAAGGAATTTTCCAAACATTCCAAGATTTTTATCAAACGAAATTGTGACTAAACATTTACACAGCAAAAAATTGTGTGTGCTATGAATACCGAAAACACTAACGGACGTAAAAAAACGGAAGCGCATGGGAGCTTTGGAGGTCTTGCAGCTTTATGCAAAAGAAGGATTAAAAAAAAAATTGTCACAGGCGATCAAACTTGGATTTGTTACGACAGTAGTGTTAAAAGGGGGTTGCGTTGCCAGTTTTTAATTAACGCTAATTGATTTTAATTGAATTGCGTGGGGTCCTTAATTGATTTTAATTAATGTTAATTGATTTTAATTGATTTTAATCGAATTGCGTGGGGGCCTTAATTGATTTTAATTAATGTTAATTGATTTTAATTAATTTTAATTAATGTTAATTGATTTTAATTGATTTTAATTGAGGCTAATTGATTTTAATTGAGGCTAATTGATTTTAATTGAGACTAATTGATTTTAATTGATTTGCGGGGGACCCTAATTGATTTTAATTAATGCTAATTGACTCACGCCTTGGAGCGGAGGGGAGCCGAGGAACTAGGGGAGTTTAATTGAATGCGGGTTCGTAATTGAATGCGCACAGCTGCACCACACATCGCTCCCCCGCCGCGCACGTGCCGGTAACTAATTGAATGCGGGTTCGTAATTGAATGAGCACAGCTGCGCCACACCCTAATTATCGCTCCCCATGCAGCTGCAGGATGCGGGTTCGTAATTGAATGAGCACAGCTGCACCACACTCGAATTATCGCTCCCCACGCAGCTGCAGGATGCGGGTTCGTAATTGAATGCACACAGCTGCGCCACCACATTCATCATCGTGGGGCGCAGTCTTCCCACACCAATTCTCCATGGCTCCAGACGCGTGTATAAATAGGGCTGAGACCCCCCTTCAGCCATCCAGTCTTCTCTGAGCGCCCGAGCTGAACACTTCAATCATCGCAATGTCTTCTGAGGATCTTAGCTTATTCAGCGATATTGGTAAGTAAATTATTGTTATTTAACTTGTTTTTTTCTGGCTGTTTTAAATTCTTTCACATATACTGATGAGCTTTTTTTTTTTTTTCTGCTTCAGACATTGATGAAATTCTCGCTGAGGATGATTTCGGTAATGATAATATTTTTTTAACGTAACTATATTTATGAAAATGTATAGTGCTGAAGCAGTAGTCTATATTATTAATTTATTTGTTCGCAGGTGATTTGGATATTTCATTCAGCGACCTTTTTTATTTCAGTACGTATTTATCTATAGATTTTTTTTTTCCTTGTCTTTATAACTATTGCTAATACATTTTTTCTTTTTCAGATGAACCATCACGCCCAGAGAAGCGTAAGGGTAATTCTTCCCATGAATTAAGTAGCCCAAAAAGAGCTTGTGATTCCTCACAATGGAGCATGCTCCCAAATATTGACGTGGATGTGCCGCAGAGCATGTCACCACCACATAGCATGCCGCCAACTCCGCCACCACAATGGGTTCTTCCACAACCACCAGCACACTGGAATATCGGTAAGTCCAGTACATCAGTAATTTACCTATATTATTTTATGCTTACAAAAATTATGTTTTTTATGATACTAAAACATTTTTCTTCTTTTTATGTTTCAGAGGGGGCGGTCGGACACCCAGCCAACGAGGCAGTTCCGCCACCAATATGGCGACCATGGGAGACGTCAGGACTTAGCCGACCGCCCGCCACAGCAGCAGCACCTCGCCTGTCCGCCGACCCATCGCCGGGACCCAGCCGACAGTATGCCGGTCCATCGCCGGGCCCAAGTCGACCACAGCCGGGACCCAGCCGACAGTATGCCGGTCCATCGCCGAGGCCCAGCCGCCAGTCTGCCGACCCATCGCCGGGCCCAAGTCGACCACAGCCGGGACCCAGCCGACAGTATGCCGGTCCATCGCCGGGCCCAAGTCGCCACTTCAACAACCCACCGCCGGGACCCAGCCGACAGTATGCCGGTCCATCGCCGAGGCCCAGCCGCCAGTCCGCCGACCCATCGCCCGGCCCAAGTCGGCAGTATGCCGGTCCATCGCCGGGCCCAAGTCGGCAGTATGCCGGTGCAGGGGTAGCCTTATGCAGTCATGATCATGCAGCAACGATGGGTGAGTCAGCAGCATCGCGCTTAGTCCTTGAAGACAGGCTTAGTGCATTTAAAAATAGAATTTATTCCGGGACAATTTCAAATTCTCAAAATTTCATAGATCCAATGAATTTCATTGATGCTTGCTTTAAACTTGTTGCCGGTAAAGTTCGCGAAATTGTGGATAATCGGTTCCTCCCCATCTGTAAAGGTGCAGGTTGGACTGATTAACACATTATAAAACTACAGAAGGAAATGATTTTGGAAACCGCCCGTATGTGCTTTTTAACTAAAATGCGCGAAGTCACAACCAGCACTTGCCTGTCGGATTGGTATGAAAAATATGTGAAGTCGGAGCTCAGAGTAAAATTGTGTTGAATTTCAAGAAAGGACAAGTGGCAAAACTCTCGATAGAATAGAATCCCTCGACATTAGCATTTCTAATTTTCAACCTTTCTATCGTGGGTCTTCCTATGTTGCTCTGCCACTTGATATCTGTAGAAAGAATGCCGTCATCAATGTTGAAAACAAGAACTGACGAGTTGTGCTTTCTATGGACAATTCTTGCATATCACGTAAAGGCGCTAAGCAAAAAACCTACAAGGGTTAGCATATATAAGAAAGTACGTTCACTCTACCCCTCGATTTTTCAGGTATTGAGTTTCCGGTAAAACTCTCTGACATTTCTAAATTTGAGAGGCAAAATCCAGACTATTCTGTAAATGTTTTCGGTCTGGATGAAGTTAAAGGTAAACATGTAGTTTCCGGGGCCCTCCATCACACTGCAGACAAACGCGTTCACCACATTAACATGTTGTTGATTACCGACGGCAGTGGGAAAAAATTCCATTACTGTTGGATTCACAACTTGTCGGC
>JARYHS010008074.1:338438359-338474506 GCA_031002005.1 Vandiemenella viatica | reverse complement strand
TAAATTCACATTTTTATTGAGTCTTTGTAAGGCCAACGGCTTACGAGTTACCTGAATAGTTGTTCGATAAAGTAAAACTAATAGACAACGAAATACTGGGAATACAATTAGACTCGTTCCAAAACTGTGTATTTGTTAACATGACAAGTGAGGAATATAGAGTTAGTGTAATTGAAGCAAACACTGGGAACTTGAAATTCCATCATTCCTATGAAAATATAAGTATTGTTCAAGTAACAAACGCAGGAATGGGCAAAAGACAGATAAGAGTGTTAAACCTGCCCTTCGAAATATCTCCTTGAATCGATTCTACAGGCGATCAAACCGTTCGGGAACTTGATAGAAATCACAGAAGATAAATGGGGAGGCAATATTCGTTTTAAGAAAATAAATGTAGTGCGGTTAGTAAAAATGGAAATAACAAAGCACATACCATCATATATCAACGTATGAGGATTGATGGCACTGGTGGCATACGATGGCCAGCCATTAACCTGTGCTCTATGTAATTCAGCAGAACATACGTATTATAGCAAACTGCCCCCGCATACAACCGACAATACTACCGCTAACAATACGTCAAGCGCTCAGAAACACCAAAACAAAATGAAGAATCCTCACTGGAACATGAACAGCTGTTTCCACTATTGACAAAAATGGATGTTTGTAGCCCTGAGACGGAAATTAGAAGAGAAGAAAGGGAACAAAAAATTGATAACACAAGGAACACCGAAGAAACCAGGTGCGACGAGGAACGCAAAACCCAGAACAAAATGGCAGAAAATCTAGAAACAAAACAACAAGGTCACTTGATTGACAACACAAAAACAAACATGGACGAGACAAAACAGAAAAGGAATATAGAACCTCTGGAAAACATGGCAGAAACTGACGACAACATGGAGGGTAGGGTCATGAAAAGGTTGAACGGATGTTGACAACTGATCCCAAATCTACAGCAGAAGAAACCGATTGGACGAGACCAGCGATCTCCAAACCCATAAATGAATACTTATCAAGAAAACAACCGGAGACTAAAACCAAAGCAGGGAAACATCTACGGAGAGAGAAAATGTCAAAAGCAGTGGAAAAAACTCAAGAAGCAACTAATCGGGAAGGACCAGTTAACTATCAATGCAGACTTAACTCCAATCCCATTTAGGAACCAAGGAGCAGGCACGGAAAAAGGAGGTATGATTTTTAGTCGGCCAGACGACGGGAAGTAGGAAGACTCAACGGAAGATATTCAGACCGCCTGAATGCAATCCAAGGCGCCTAACCGATCAGTCGAGTCTCAGCTCTCGTAGTGTAAACTTCCTTATACTCGCGGATCAGCGTTGTGTGCGGTTAAGTGCATCGCGGACTCGGGGCAGTGTTTTCCCGGAACTACGGACTAGTTCTCCGTGGGTATCTTCCCACCCTCGTGGTGAAATAGTGCAATAATTTATCAAGTACACTCATCAGTTAATTTAACATAGCCTGCCGCCGTCATGTACGGCGGGGAATTTGGCGAAGGCGGCAAGCTCCAGCTCTAGCCGTCGACACTCTGACAGGCAAATGGTGAGACAATCATAGGCCCAACAGACGACGACAACATTAGTGGCAGCCATGAGCAGTTCCAAACGCATAGCAATAGCGTGATACGAGTGCAACCATGGACGTGGTCAGCTCAGTTCTCAATACTGTGAACACTCCACCAACAATCTTCAATTGTACTTTAATCAAATGTGACCAGCAATCGAGAAGAGAAGATGAAGAGGTATCACATATACCGCAGAAACGCTTCTTCGCCTCCGCAAACGACATTGGCACCGGCGCCAGCAGCGGAAGCAGCTAGGTTCTCCGTTCCTCACGGCATCCTCCACCACCAGCAGACATTAGTATGGACTCATCGCAGCCGGAACATGCACAGCGACAGCAGCCAGCAACGGCCACCGAAAACAACATCCTGCAGGTAAATGGGGTAGCGCCAGCACATTATGAAAGTTATGATCTAGGCCCCTACCATGTGTATTTAGAAAGTCAGGACAAAAACATTGGACGCAACCACCCAATGGCTATCGGCCGCATCATGTACTCCCTCAACAAGGATATAGGTAATAACATAATCCACATAGGCCCCTGCTGGGCGAAATCGCGTCAAGATTGAAATGAGATCGGCAGCATCGGCCAACAGCCTGATCACTAGTTCTGTTTGGGAGCGAAATGGCCTAAGGGCCTACATTCCGTTCTCTCTCATTACACAGCAATGTATTATTAGAAACGTCATGTCCTATATGTCAGAGGAAGAAATAATGGAGGTTGTGAGATGTGAATATCAAGTAGTAAAGGTCAAAAGGTTTATTAGAAAATCGAAAGAAAATTAGCAAATGAAGGAAATTCCACTTCCGGTATGTCTCCTAACTTTCAAAGCTCAGAGGCGCCCCAATTATGTCTATGTACATGGAGTGAGATGTCCTGTAGAACCCTATATTAAGCCGGTAAAACAGTGATTTAACTGCCTCCGCTTTGGGCACCCCAGCAATCAGTGCAGAAGCAGCAAACGATGCCCCTTTTGCACAAATCCACATGATGGAACAGAATGTGTGAACCAAAGTACCCCAATATGTGTCCACTGCAACGGCGGTCACCCATCCTTTGACAGACAGTGCCCCGAATACGTCAAACAAAAGAAGATCAAACAGGTGATGGCCCAGGAAACTCTAAGCAATAAGCAAGCCCTAGAGAAAATCTCCATCCCATCGTACGCCAGTATGGCGGCGAGCCTAGGAAGAGCGAACATGCAATTTCCAATCATGGCCACCCACGAAGGAATCTATGACCAAAGTGGTTGGAACATAGCACAGCATAATCCTACATCCGCCCCACCTAACGTCCCGATTTATCCTCCCCGACAGGCGCAGATACCACAGGCCACTCCTACGCTGGTAAACACCCCCACTGACCTGGAGAACTCCCTACCATCCTTTCCGGCCAGGAACCAAGTTCACCCTCCTAGCTCCGAAAGTCAGAGAAAGCGGACAGAACCACAAGCAGTGCGGTAGACAGGTCCTACAAAAACTATTGGATTCCGTACAATAGGTACATCGAACCGATCGTCCGCAACACATCCCTCCCCATCAGGTATATAACCATTCTGACGTACCATCTACGGAATCCTCAGTCAACAAAATGTTTGAAATAATAATGTGTGTGATAAATCAACTGGTAGGAAACCAGTTGCTGGATCCTTCCCTGTACGCCCCTAATGTAAAACAACTTCTGCTCCGTTCCCTGTCCATAAGCGGAATAGACAATGGCGGCTCTGGTTAGAAACCTCGGAACAGCCCCGCATTGCGAGATCATCCTCCAATGGAATGCAAGATCCATCAGGGCCAACAAAGAGAGTGCAATACTCCTCAACGAATAAGGTGGCCGTTATGGCCGTCAGTGAGACCTGGCTGAAGCCAGGCGAACGATTTTTATTCAAGGGGTATAATTCCATTAGATCAGATCGTCCTGATGGCTACGGGGGCTCTGCCATACTAATTAGAAACTCTATTTATTATAAACCAATACACCTCCGCACGGAAGGTAAGGAATTTAATATATCTGCCACTAGAATCCGTCTCAGCAAGAAAGAGGTCACCATCGTATCAATGTACAGACCATCGAACAAGAAGTTATCGGAAGCAGCCATCACGAACCTCCTCAGACCCCCTACCAAAACCGGTCCTGCTCTTAGGAGACCTTAACGCCCATAACATTCTATGGGAAATTTCAAGTACAAACGAAATGGGTAATACTATAGCTACTATTTTAGAGGAAGAAGACATGGTTGTATTGAACAATGGCGACCCCACCAGGATCAATGCGCCAGACCAGGGTCCTTCTGCAGTGGACATTTCTTGTGTATCGGCGAATATAGCCGTGGACATCTCTTGGGAAATGGTCTAAGACACGATGGGATCTGATCACATACCCATCCTACTCCGCTTCAGTTCTGACACCTCAGCGCCACGGTTCATCTTCCCTACCAACAAATGGAAAATTCACCAGGCTGACTGGGAAAAATTTGAAATTTGCTTGGAACGACTTACATCAACTTGGGAGTGCGGAGCTGATGCTGCGTCGGATTACCGCCTTTTGATAAACGATATTAATCAAGCTGCTAACGCTTCCATTCCCGCCCAGAAACCTGTATACTTTCTAAAGAACAAACGGATACCTTGGTGGGACAACGAATGTAGGGAAGCGGTGCAACGACGCAGAGACACGCTACGTGCATTTAGAAGTTGCCCCACGCTGGACAACTACCTGGCCCACTGCAGAGCGCAGGCTAGCGTCAAGAAGATAGTCAAGAGAAAGAAAAGAGTTAAATGGAACGAGTTCTGCGAATCCTTCAACAAAGATACGCCCATACCTGAAATATGGCACAACTTGAGGAAATTAAAGTACTCTGCCTCCCCGGCAATTGGAACCTCTCCTATAACGAACAACATCCTGGAAAACATCCTCATCTCCTTAACCCCGGCTTGGGTGGAACCCAACCTTGCAGAACCCAAGGCGCCTGAGCCGCACTTCCTGCTGCACCCGTTCCAACTCAACGAACTCAACTCTGCTCTAAATCATGGATCAGACACAGCGCCAGGTCCGGAAAACATCCATTACGCCATGCTGAGAAACTTGTCAGTCTCGGCAAAAACAAAGCTGTGCAGTATTCTGAACAGGATCTGGGCGAATAGAATTCAAATTAAGGAGATGAAAACAGCGCGGGTGGTTCCCGAGAGGAAGCCAGGGAAAGACGGAAACAAGGTGGACTCTTACAGACCCATAAACTTACTGTCGTGCACGCACAAAATCCTGGAGCGCATGATCAAACAGAGATTGGAATGGTGGCTAGAGCATCATTCGCTCCTCCCTGAAACACAGTACGGATTCAGAAGATTTAAAGGCACGGAGGATATCTTAGCACACCTGACAACGAAAATCCACTCCTGCTTAACCAAAAACAAATTTATGATCGCCGCATACATTGATATAAACAGCGCATACAACCATGTATCCCTTCCGATCGTAGCTAAGAAACTTCGCCGCCTCGGGATCCCACAAGTCTTTGTGGGAAATCTTTTGGCACTGCTTTCAGACAGGTGGCTTGTAGTATCGCGGGGAGGTTCCCCTGTGGCATCCAGGAAAACAAATCGAGGCCTGCCTCAGTGCTCCGTTCTTGCGCAGCTGCTATTTAATCTGTACACTTGTGACCTCCACCATACTATGAGTGGCAGTATCACCATCCTCCAATTCGCCGACGATCTTTGTATATTCATAGTAGGAGACTCATGGGAAGAATGCCTCCGGAAGCTGTAGTCGGAAATGGATAAATTCAAACAATGGCTGTTCAACAATGGCTTTGACATATCACCTACGAAGTCGGCCGTATCCATATACACCCGTCATAGAATGCCCACAAGGGTTGATATAAATTTAGGACCCTTCACGTTCCCCGTAAAAAGCACGGTGAAATATTTGGGCCTATGGATCGACAACAAACTCAAATGGGGTACTCATATAAAAAACATAATCAAGAAATGCGACATGGCCACTAATCTCATTCGAGCAATAGCCAGCATCAAGTGGGTTGGCCACCCCGCAATATTACTAAAGATATACAAATCCTTGGTGCGCCCTCACTTCGACTATGCATGTATCTGCTATGGGTCAGCATCGGAAACCCTACTCAAAGAGCTGGACAAAGACCAATATAAGGCATTCCGTGCATGTGTAGGTGCAATGAAATCAACGCCCACGAACGCGCTTTTAGTCGAAGCACTCGAACCCCCGCTAAACATCCGCAGGAGCCTTCTTAGCTCGAAATTCCTCCTCAAACACAGCCAATATGCTGGTAGTAGTCTGATGAATGCAATTCACGATCTCGCAATGCAATGCCTCACTGCCAACTACTGGGTAAAGAAAAAAAACGCCTTCAGTTGCGGCGGAATATTTAGAATCCTACAAGATGTGTACGAGCATTCGACAAAACACAAAAATGCCATCCTATGAGGTCTCGTATTGGAGCACCGTCACAAACTTGGAAGTGTTTACAGATATGGAAGCGACGCCCCAGCCGGAAAGCCACAGAACAAATGTGTACCAATTTCTGTACAATTGTCCCCAAACGGAACACATATACATGGACGGATCTAAGCTCCCGGACGCGGCAGGATGTGTTTTCTTCACTCCAAATTTTGACGTAAAGGGCCTATTCCAGCTTCCTGCGGAATGTTCCATCATTACTGCAGAACTGAGAGGCATACTTGAAGTAGTCAATTAAGCCAAAAACTCCCCAAGCACAGCCTTTATAATCCTATCGGACTCTAGATCGGCCCTGATGTCACTAAAATATCACCACAGAAAATGGCACAATGATCAACTTGTGTACGACATCGTGAACGTAGTCCAAGAATTAAAACGCTCCAACAAATCAGTAGAATTCAAATTGGTCAAAGCTCACTGTAACCTCCGTGGAAACGAGACAGCGGACCGGTACGCAAAACAAGCCGCACGTAGCGGTATAACAGACAATAATAAGATTCCCTATCCTGACGCTGTATGTCTCATCAAAAACATTACACTACCTAAGTGGAATATGGAGTGGAAGAAATCTATCATGACCAGAGTTAATCATTATGGCCTCATACACCTGGTGATCAGAACCAAGAAGTTTTACGAGAAATATAAATGCACCCGCAGGTTTAGCACATGCATCGCCAGACTCAAATTCAACCACAGATGCTGCAAACAACATCTAAACCGTATTCACGTCATGGACACGCCCAACTGTTTATGTGGTGAAATTGAGGATACAAATCACCTCCTGTTTGGTTGCATTAGGAAGAAGACAGAGTCAGACCTCCTTCTGCGATTCCTCACGAAAGCAAGAATCCCGTTACCCACATGCGCTGCCACACTCCTATCAACAGAGAACTACGCGGTCTGCAAGATTTTATATCAACATATGAAAAGAATTGGTGTCACAATCTAATAGACACATTTATGTATCTGCAGCATCATATAGATAGGTCTCTGTACAATGTTAATGTTTATTGTGAGACATAAGTAAGGTTATAATATCAAGCGTGTTGTCCGGGTGATCACACTACACCCTAGGACAGCAATGTTCCTTCACTGATGTTATGTATGAATTAGAGCTAATTATAAGTTATGTATATTGTAAACAACCCCAGTTTGTATCATCATGGCTACGGCAAAGTAGTCTACGCAGATGTCAAAGCTAACTGTAATATCTTACCTCTGTACATGTCGAATCACTTCCTATAAAATGTCTACATTTAATTAGAGAATAATACTCTCACTGCAGCTGATCTTGTATGATTATGTATATGGGCTGTCCCATAACATTGTAGTATCCATGTAAACTGTATATGGCTGTATGGGTATGCAGCCCAAATGCCAATAAAATAAAAAAGGCGCCTAACCCACAAGGAACAAATCACTTCAGAAACTGTAAACAGGAAATCTGGATAGCCAACTATAGACTCTACATATGGAACAGCTGCAGCTGGACACTTGAGCGGATGACGGGCAACGAAGCTCAAACATTAGTATAATAAACCAAGTATTAACATCAATCGCATAACAACCGCAGTCAAGCTGCGTTTTTGGCAACAATTTCTTAGTCAAAGTTAAATATATGTCGCACTCATGCAAGAAGTGATAACAAGTGAGTTTGGAATCTTCGGATGTGAAAGTAAAACCTACCTGGACCCCCATAGTAAAACCGGGAATGACAGAGACTCCATCTTAAACCGCATGAATGAATCTTTGGACAACAACGAACGAAACGAAATTACTGGAAGAATCACATTAGAAGTGGCAGAATTGTTTCTTGTGGCAGGAAAAACAAGAAAATCACCTGGCTTCGATGGCATCCCACTGAAATTTTATAGAGACTTCTGGAACGTCATTTCGCATAAGATGGTTGAAATATTCAATGAAATGTGGCATATTGAACGGTTGCCTGAAGCCTTCATGGAAGGCACAATAGTCCTTATTCCCAAAACGCCACACAAGAAGGATATTTAAAAGCTAAGACCCATAACGCTACTAAACTCTGATTACAAGATCCAAACTTCCTGAACAGAAGAATAATGCCACTGCTCACCAAAATACTTGGCCCCTTCCAGGCAGCAGGGCCAATCCCTAATCGAGGGATCCAACACGCAATCTTGGAATACAGATTCTTGGCAGACAAAGGAAGATGAAGCTAAAAGCGGGAATCCTTTTCCTCCATTTCGATAAGGCATATGACAGTGTCGAACACCATGAGGGTTGGAACAAACTTCCTATCAACGATCAAGAAATTAACCAACGAGGCAACCACAAGAGTCTTAGTAAACGGATTTATCAAAAAAAAAAACAAAAAAATCGTCCGTAAGTGCCGACGGGTGAGGCTTCCCGCTATCAATGGTCTTGTTTGCCTTTTTTTTTTTTGTCATCATTCTTTTGACTGGTTTGATGCAATCCTCCTCCATTACTTCCTATCTTGAGCTAACCCCTTCGTCTCTACATATTCCTTACAATCCACGTCCTCAATTTTCTGCTTCTTATATTCTAATCTCTGTCTTCCTCTACAGTTCTTACCTTCGACTGTTCTCTCCACTAACAAATTCACCAATCCAGCATGTCTCAAAATATGACCTGCCACCCTGTCTCTTCTTTCTGTAAGCTTCTTCCACAAACTTCTTTCCTCGCCCATCATTTCCAAAATTCGTTCATTTCGTGACATATATACGGAACCCCTATAACGGAGCATCCATTCCATAAATAAAGGCATAACGTCCCAAGGCAAAAGCTATACTACAAGGGCATATGCAGACGATGTTGGTTTCTGTGTACCGACAATAACGATTTAGTTACAATTAACAACCAAATAAGGATTTTCGGCAATGTAAGCGGCGCCACAGTCAATATGAATTAATGTAAAAAAGCTTGGGGTGCTATATCAGTTGTCTTATATTTACTGTCGCTGGCTGTTTGTAAAGATAGAGCATTGTTAAAAGTTGTGTAGAGAGCACCCCATGCATTTTTAAATTAAAGTTAATTTTGTAATCTGTGTCTTTATTCTTTAAGCTTATTCAAAACATTAATTTATCCTGAATTGTGGGACGTTCTATAGATGTTAAAAAATCTAAATATTTAAAGATTATTTTAACCTGTTAGTTCACATGACTACGAAAGCGTATTTTTAGTTTTTTAAACTATAATTTTATTTTTAAGTTTTTAGTTCAGAGTGTTTCAAAAGTATGTTTATTACTATAGGCTTTTCTTCGCCAATCTCTCTTTTTTTGTGTTGTAGTTTCATTTTTAATTAATATTCCCACGAGCAACTTACAATTAAATGGTCAACCCCATCATAGGTCCAATATCAGGGTAAATGTGAAAGATTACTCTTCTATTATAGTACGAAGTGATTGAAAAAGATGTTTAGAATACTCACTGTTTAACATCACAATGAGCGACTGCAGACACTATCGTAGCAGCTTGTTTCAAAGTATCATCAATTGCGCGTGTGCAAAAAGATTTCGCAACAAAACTGTCAAACCAGGGGCGTAGCTACTATGGGCTCTAGGCGGTGCAGTGCACCGGGGCCCTCACGCTCAGGGGGCCCTCAAGCATACCTTAAGGGGCCCCTAAGCGCACCTCTAGGGGCTCTCAAGTGCAGTTTAGAGGGCCGGCAAACTGGCGATCCCAACCACTGCTCAGGGGCCCCTAAAGAACAATTCAAGGGCCCCCATCCTCAGTTCAGGGGGCTACTACCAGCACACAAAGCAAAAAAAAAGGTCGCCCGTCTGACCTGAGGGCCCAAAATAAATTTTTTGCACCTGGGCCCTTGTTGACCTAGCTACGCCACTGTGTCAAAGTAATGGGAATACCAGGTTACAGCTGTTAAATTATCTAAATTATTGTGTTGTTAAACGTTCTTAATACGTGTGCAAAATTTCAAACGATTCGGACGTCAGGAAGTGAGTGAACACTGAAATGAAAGATACCATTACATGCAACGATGTTTCTATTGTTACCGTCAAAGTAACGAGAATAGCAGGACGTTGCTAAGAGACTACTGTATTGTCAATGGTTCTTAAAATGTGTCCAAGGTTTTTCTATTATTGATTTCAAAGTAATGAGAATATAAAGACATAGCTATGAAATTATTGTATTGTAATCAGTTATCAATACATGAGCAAAATTTCAAACAATTCGGACATCTGGAAAATGGTTAAAATTAAATTGCAAAATTCCACAACATTCAACCATTTTTCTGCTGTTACTGTCAAATTAATGATAATAGCAGGACATTGCTGCGAAATTATTGTATTGTCACCGTTTATTAACATGGGTGCGAAATTTCAAATAGTTCAGACACCTGGAAGTGGGTCAAATTGGAGTTGTAAAATTCCGTTATATTCATTCATACATACATACATACATACATACAGGTCAAGCTAATATAAAACGTGTAACAAAGCTGGAATGCTTTACATTGGATTAAGATCACAAAACCGTGTATATATATATGGATTCAAACAAATGAACAAGAAAAAGCCCTGGGAGTGTGTATGGAATCCAACCTACTCAAAATGAGCGTAGTCAACTGGCAGAATATGTTATACAACACAAAGGCCTCGCGGCATCTGCACAAAACCAGACAGATCAACAACATACAAAAAACAAATCTAATAAATCTGGCGGTCTTCGGCAAATTAAATTATATTGGTCAGTGTTCCCTGCACCCAATGGGATAATACAAAACGTTCAAAGAGCAATTTCTAGGTTCCTGAGCCGAGGTGAATCATTAAATATCAACTTCCATACACTAAACCTGCCAAAAGTAAGAGGAGGTTTGAGTGTAATGGATGCAAGAATCAAAGCAAACGCGATCTTCACATAAGAAATGAGAAAAGTTTCTGAAAGTAAAGAAACCATTACGGCAAAATTACTGGAACACTTCAAACCGGCGAGCACAAGAGCGCCTGTGGTGATTGCCCACATCAAAAAATCATTCCACAATTTCGCAAAGTAGCCAACGATACATTGGCTACCAACAAGAATTTATATCACATACATCTCAAGCCATCCGATAGATGTGTCTCGAACGGGAGTACAGGTACGCTACTATGTCACTTAACTGTAGAAAAGTGGAAACAATCTACATCTACATATATACTCTACAATTCACAAAATTGTGGGTGGCATAGGGTGCTCAGCACCAAAGCTAATCTCTTTGTTGTGCTTTCCAACCCCTAATGGTACGAGAGAAAAAAGAATTCATATAAGAATCAGCGCGGCACCTTATTTCTTTAATTTTATCTTTCCTGTCATTCCGACTCAAATAGTGGACGAAGTATTTCACAACACTCAAAGTGAAAGTGGAAGTACACATGTTTACCAATGAGTTTATATGAAAACAGCGTCATCTAACTACCAGAGACTCCCAGCCTAGTCTATTAATCAGCTCTGTGACGGTTTCATAAGGACTGTAGCAAGCGGTCACGAATCGAGCGGCTCTTCTCTGTACTTTCTCTATACTGTCGATCAACCCGTTACGAAACGGATCCCAGATGGCAGAACAGTAGTCCAAATGTGGACGCACAAGAGATTTGTACGCTACCTCCTTTGTTTGTTCATTACAATTTTTCAAGATTTGACCTATTAATCGCAGCCTAGAATTAGCTCTGCCTACTAACGAATTAATATGTAAGTCCCATTTCATATTACTTTGTACTGTTACTCCCAAATATGTCATGTAATTGACCATATCATAAACTAAACTGTTTACCTCGTATTTCTGAACAATTGGATTCTTTTTGTTAGTTATGCTCATTGTCTTACACTTTTTACAATTTCGTGTGAGTTGGTACTCAGCGCACCATGCCAAAATAACATCCAGATCACGCTGAATTTCTAATCAATCTGCCAAATTTCTTACTTCCCTATAAATAACCGCATCATCAGCAGTAGGAAGAGAAGGATGGACCAAGCCTGATAAGCTCTTTGGACAACTGTAAAGAGACTCCACTCGTCCGCGTGACGTCACATTTTTAAGTTCTTTGCATGGCGGGCAGCCAAGGTCGTATGACGTCACACGTTAGTTCTTTGGGCGCTCACGAGATGGCAGTGTTACCACATTGACGGCATGACGACCACATATTTCAAAAAATAAACAGATATAACTGTTATTTAGTCTTTATTCTAGCTGTTATTTCACTTATCTCCAACAAATGTTACTCTGAAATCAGCGATATTATTTACGATTGTGTCCTATGTGATGTAGATATTCCAGCTGCACAAATGTTGCAATGTAGCATATACACACATCCTGCCACCAGGTGTCTCCACCGAACAGCCGATGCCACGAGAAACTTCATCTGCGCATGCGCCGGCCAGAGATATTCCACTTCGCCACGAAATCTTCTATCCTTGTCTTGCGGGGGAAAACCCTACCCTAAGGCGTATTTGCACAGGTGTTGACATGTACGTACTTGCTCGGCCGCCGAGACCCTGTGCGACATGTGCGATAACTTGCATAACTGTCGCTAGAGGTCAGCACACGGCAGAAGACATTTGTCGCTAGATGGAGCGGGTGTACCAATATGCGTGAAATATTTCGATGTTTCCGAAGCCACGAAGCCACTCGCGTGTTTGACCGGGAGCGCGATAACTTGTATATCTGTTGCTAGAGGTCAGCACACGGCAGAAGACATTTGTCGCTAGATGGAGCGGGTGTAGCAATATGCGTGAAATATTTCGATGTTTGCGAAGCCACTCGCGTGTTTGACCGGGAGTCCGACAGGTTACGAAATGGCTCCAAGGGAAGCACATTATTCATTCGCCATTATGAAAGCATAGCTGGGTGTCTGGCTGGCGGACAAAGAAAGTAGGGCGTCCAACACAGCGTTCGTGTGATTGCAGAATTTTGTTCAGAGTCTCAGGCTTGCAGCGAATTTCGTGTGTATTTGTTCAGGTGTCCTGCTATCGATAAGGAATTCAGGTTGCGCCATATGCCCATTGCACTGCGAAACCGCCCCAGCAGGATACATAGAAATATTTCAGCATTCACTTCAGTTCAAGAAGAAATATTACGAGATGAGAATAATTATTATATGTCAGTTTTCGTAGTACAAATCTAAGAATCATTTATGGTAGCCTAATCCCTCGTGTTTTCAAAACGAAAATCGAAAATTTTGTTTTCATTCTGGGTGAACAGAAAAACTGCTTGAGTCTTTGTATTTAATTAAAAAATAGACCATGTGAAAGCGTAACTTACCTCGGTAGTGTTGGGGCTAGAGTGCCGAACGTCGCCGGTTCGAGTCCGGCCGCGGTGTTTTTATTGAAAAAGCCGTTCCAACTCGTCAATTTCAAAACGAAAATCAAAATTTTAGTTTCCTACACCTAGAGAGTATGGCGCCAGCTTGCCTTGAATAAAAAATAAGTCGAAAAGCATAAATGTTTCCTTTTAACGTTCGATATGGAGAAAAAAAAAAACCGTCATAAACTCCAGATATAAAACCGAGGAAGAATTCTATGTGTACCTGTTTTCATGAAATTATTTAGCGTTCTGGCCTTGCATTCGGGAGGACACCGGTTCCGAGCATCCAGATTTGGGTTTTCCATGGTTTCCCAAATCACTCCAGGCAAATGCCGGGATGCTTCCTTTAAAAGACCATTGCCGAATTCCTTCCCATTCCTTTCCCCCATCCTTCCCCGTCTCTAAAGACCTTGGGTTTACTGATGTATGTAAGTATGACCTCGATGAATTAAGAGCCCCTAAAGCAAAGTTGTCGATTTGATAACCAGTTTCTTTCCCTACAGACATTTCTGAAGTGAATACATGATGTCAAACCAATCAGCATGTAATTTTTTCAAGCCTATTTCTCAAACCTACCATACGTTATTCCTTTCAAAATTCGTAGCCTCAAAAACCCATCAATGGGTGAAATCCTTTCATTGAAACCGACAGATATTCACCGACGAAGGTAGGAAAAACCATGAATTCCGTTCATCGAAGCAGGCAGACATTAAAAATTAATTCACCGACGAAGAGACGGGAAACAAACTCACTTTTTCACATCATGTTGGATTCGTTATGAACAATATAATATAGCTCACGAGTGTCACCTACATTCCGTGTATTTTAAAGGATGTATTAAATTATGTGTAATGAAACACAGACACTTTTTGAACTCAAAGAGGCATTGAATGGGTTTAGTGATGTATGCAAGTATAACCTCGATGAATTGAGAGCCTCTAAACTAAAGCAAAGTTGTCGATTTGAAAACCAGTTTCTTTTCCTACAGACATTTCTGAAGTGAATACATGTTAATCTCTCCACTGATATCAAACCAATCAGCCTGTAATTATTTCAAGCCTATTTCTCAACCCTGTCTTTGGACAAGAGGCCACTTGAAAATATTTGTGACAAAGCCTTTCCCACACCAAAGCTAGAAAAAATCAAAGTTTCCAGTTTGACCATGGCAAAGCTCATCGAATGCAGTGAGGGAAGAAAGAATTCATATTAGCATCAGTACGATGCATTATTTCACTAACTTATCTCTACTGCCATTGGTATACAATATTTAATCACACTCGTAATTGTTTCCATCAAGGTCAAACCTTTGTCGTCTGTCTATCCAGACCAATCTATGTATCAATTCTGTTATGCTTTCGTAAGCAATCACAAATTGAGTGTCCTTAGCTGTACTTTGTCTAAAATTCCAATCAATCCCTTGTGACACATCAGTGATTGACACCTTTAACTGTATTTTACAGCACAGCACGTATGTTCCAGGAACGAAATACGTCTGTTAATCTTACTAATTTCACCCATGTCGAATCGAAGTACGCCAGTCCTATCTGATAAAAATCGAGTCACGCTAAGCACTGAACATGCCTGAGACCATCGCCTGTGACCAAGGTGGAGATATAGAAAATTTACCCACTCCCTTATAGAAGAAATCCAGTGCCAGCTTCTACTGATATTCTATTCCTAATTCTTTCACCAAGATCCACCCCTAGCCTCATCGCCAACGTACCCACAGCACTTCCTCAAACCACCTTCTGTTTTCCAATGATTCCCAATCCAACCCCTGATCAGTTACAGACAGGGTTACCTTCTGTTCGTGCGTTAAAGTAAACCAAAAATTCAAAATTCGCAAAGTCTTCTGCTAATCAGTAGCCAGGTACCAAAATGTTCATTTAAGGTGGTTCTACTGCAGTTTTCCAGGAAAATTCTCCCCTTTTCCAGGAAATTATTTTTCAATAAATCAGGACCCAGGAGAGTTCTCCATTCGGTTTAAAATGTTCCCATCTAACGCCAACCTTCGGATTCAGGGCCAAGTGTGACATTTGTTTGTAATTGCATGCTTTGTTCAAGTAACCACGATAAAGTTACCATAATGCTCTTAGCTAACTGATAGTTTCTTGGTCATCAAACAGACATCATAACCCACATTTTCATAGAAGATCCCCACACATCGACAAGTCCAAGTCACTAGTTCTATTACACCTAAGATAGTGCTGACACCTTGAACTGTCGTAAATTGTTAGGTCAAAGTGGGTTTTAGATATTTTATCCACTCACGGCCTCATCACCTAAAGTCTAGTGCGAGATTGTGGTCATGGTCAACTTAGGCTCCATACACCACTCAGAATTATTCCACCAATATCCATTCTAACAGCATTATACGCCACCTACAGCCCCTCAACACTCTTCCTATCTTCCAATGACATCCATACTACACCACACAAGCAATGGTCTGACTGTGGGTTTGTACCCAAGTCCTTCGCTTCTCTGGTACATCACCCCTCTCTGTTAAATGATTTTTATGTAGTGAGAATCAAAATTCACATGCCAACACAAACGGCAGTAAACTGTAAAGAGCACATCGAAATGGGAGATTGTCTAAGCCCTGAAACAATGGTTAGAAGCACACGTTGATAATTCTATAACCATATATTTTAGACTCAAATCCACAGAGGAAAGACACACGCACACACTTGTACATGCATACAGCGAGGTCGACAGAACTAACAGCAAGCATCACGGAAACGATGAAGTGGGGGGCAGAATTGTCGTTACAACTGATTAACTGGACAGAACTATCGTTACAAAAATCATCAGACAGACGAGTTACTTACGCTTACATGCACAAAGAGAGACGCAGATACACATGTCCAAGACTACACAACTACCGGTACCAATCATGGAAACAAAAAAGTGGTGTAGTACTCTCTTGCCTCATGACTGGCTGAAAAACAGAAGTCTCCTTACATATCATCAGCCTGGCGAGATAGAAGGATGTGCAAAAGATGACATGTTTTCACCATAAACCTAAGTGTTTATACCATAAATAGTGTTCATCGCGCCCCAGTTGATTATATTTACCATCAACACGTCTCTCCCACACCGCAACCCTTTCTACCATTCAGTAAAAAAGTGACGCAGGTACCATGAGTTGCAATAGACACTTGGCTATCAGATCTCACCCACAAATCCATACATCTCAATACACTAGCACAACAAACATAAGTGGAGGGGACAGCAAAATCATTCGTCCAGACAGACGTGTTTATAGAAACATACAGACACAGAGAGAGACGCACAAACACTCACATTTCCATGCCTTCAGCGAGCTAGACACAACAACCAGCCCCAATCATGCCGACGAAAAAGTGGGGTAGAACCCCCATGGCTCATAACTGACCAAAAAATCATCAGTAACATATGTTCCAGGCACCATACTCTTCACATCAACATCATCTCATTTATTTCACACTACAGACCTCACTACCATCCAGTATCATGTGTGCTAGGTACAAAACTGTTCACATCAGCACCAACACGTACTATCCCACACCTAAGCTTTTTCTGCCATTCAGTAACATGTGCTCCCCATGTACCACGAGTAGCAGTAGACACTTGGTCATCAGACAGATATCATAACTCCCATATTAATACTAGGTCTCACCCACAAATCCATATGTCACCTCACACAAGCATCAGTGCAGGAACAGTACATCATACATCCAGACAAACGAGATAAAGGAAGGTATCACCACATTTACGCAAAAAAAAACACACACAGAGATAGAGACGCATACACACGTACATTTCCATGCCTACAGCGATCTCGACTCAACAACTAGCCCAATCGTGGCAACGAAAAAGTGGTAACAGAACACCCATGACTGGCCAAAAATCATAGAAAGACACACATAACACACACACACACAATGTCAATGCATTCACACAGTCTCATTCATCACCACACATAACTGGAGGAAAGAGACTGAACATGCTAGATCCAACTAAAAGAGTTACAGGATGTGTGAAGTTTGAAATCACAGCCACGTCTGGCCCACACCGCAACCCTTTCTGTCATTTAGTAACATGTGACCCAGGTATCATGATTTACAATGGACACTTGTCTATCAGACGGATATCATAACCTCCATATTCATACTAGGTCTCACCCACAAACCCATACGTCTCCACACAAGCACAAACATATGGGAGGGAACAGCAATTCATACGTCCAGATAAATGAGTTTAAGGAAGGTATCACCATAGCTTACGCATACAGACACAGAGAAAGACGCACACAGACACATATATCCATGCCTACAGCGAGCTCAACACAACAACCAGCCCAATCATGGCAAAGAAAAAGTGGGACAGAACCCCCATGGCTCAAGACTGACCAATAAAAAAAATCATCATTAACATGTGTTCCAAGTAACAAACTCCTCACATCAAAATCATATCATTTAACTTACACTACAGACCTCTCTGCCATTCAGTATCAGTTGGTAATATGTACAAAGCATGTTCACATGATCAGCACCACCTCTATCCCACGCCACAAGCCTTTTCTGCTGTTCAGTAATATTTGTCCCGACGTACCACGAGTATCAGTACGCACATGGTCATCAGACAAATATCATAACTCCCATACTCATACTAGGTCTCACACACAAACATAACTGACCAAAAAACCATCAGACAGACGTTAGAGTGTGTGCAATGGATGACAAGTTTTTGCCATACACCTCAGTACTTATCACATTATCAATTAATTACATCAACACATAGGTAGACAGTCATTGTGAAATCTCAAAGTCGAGTAGAATCCTATCGGGATAGACACACAACCACATAGAAAGACACACACTCACATGTCCATGCATACACACAGTTACCATACATCACCACACACATACACGTAACTGGAGGAAAAGGACTGAACACCCTAGGTCCAGACTGAATAGCTACAGGATGTGCGAAATATTTCATTTCTTTGCCACAAACCTCGGTGCTCATCATACCCAAATGATTACATCTATATAGGTGGCCACTGATGGAAACATCTCAAGTAGACTCCTACCACCATAATTACACACATACCCACACAGGAACACGTACACACACATATGTCCATGCATATATCACAATTTCATAAGTTACCACATACATACAAGTAACTGCAGGAAAGGGACCCGACACACGACGTCCACACTAAGGTGTTACATGATAGGCAGATGATAGCATGTCTTTACAATATATCTCAGTGCTCACCACACATACTTAATTTTTAATGTGCCATCAGTATAGCTGGTGGCTGGAACTAAGCTCTTGGCAATGTTTGGCCAAAAGTCATTTGTTAATAGCAGCTCATCAAAGAAAAATTTTGGGTGAACCAGCCCAGGCGGGCGCGGCGAGAGGTGGCCACCCTTCCTCACAGCGGACGCGTACATCGTGTTTTAGTAGGTCGGTATACCGGCGCATATTACCGCCTCGAGCGCAATGAAATTCCGGTCTTCAGTGAGGTCCTAAAAATGCGGTTACCGGTAGTAGGTCCCAATCGGAAAACTCCGGTAAACCATCGCGGTCCGCGCTTTTAGACCGGCGTATTACGGTATTTCTGTCCGCAGTGGGGAAGGGTGGCCACCTCTCGCCGCGCCCGCCTGGGCTGGTTCACCCAAAATTTGTCTTTGATGAGCTGCTTTCTATGATTTTTGGCCAGTCATGGGTGTTCTGTACCACTTTTTCGTTGCCACGATTGGGCTAGTTGTTGAGTCGAGATCGCTGTAGGCATGGACATGTACGTGTGTATGCGTCTCTATCTCTGTGTGTGTGTTTTTTTTTTGCGTAAATGTGGTGATACCTTCCTTTATCTCGTTTGTCTGGATGTATGATGTACTGTTCCTGCACTGATGCTTGTGTGAGGTGACATATGGATTTGTGGGTGAGACCTAGTATTAATATGGGAGTTATGATATCTGTCTGATGACCAAGTGTCTACTGCTACTCGTGGTACATGGGGAGCACATGTTACTGAATGGCAGAAAAAGCTTAGGTGTGGGATAGTCGTGTTGGTGCTGATGTGAACAGTTTTGTACCTAGCACACATGATACTGGATGGTAGTGAGGTCTGTAGTGTGAAATAAATGAGATGATGTTGATGTGAAGAGTATGGTGCCTGGAACATATGTTACTGATGATTTTTTGGTCAGTTATGAGCCATGGGGGTTCTACCCCACTTTTTCGTCGGCATGATTGGGGCTGGTTGTTGTGTCTAGCTCGCTGAAGGCATGGAAATGTGAGTGTTTGTGCGTCCTCTCTCTGTGTCTGTATGTTTCTATAAACACGTCTGTCTGGACGAATGATTTTGCTGTCCCCTCCACTTATGTTTGTTTGTGCTAGTGTATTGAGATGTATGGATTTGTGGGTGAGATCTGATAGCCAAGTGTCTATTGCAACTCATGGTACCTGCGTCACTTTTTTACTGAATGGTAGAAAGGGTTGCTGTGTGGGAGAGACGTGTTGATGGTAAATATAATCAACTGGGGCGCGATGAACACTATTTATGGTATAAACACTTAGGTTTATGGTGAAAACATGTCATCTTTTGCACATCTTCTATCTCGCCAGGCTGATGATATGTAAGGAGACTTCTGTTTTTCAGCCAGTCATGAGGCAAGAGAGTACTACACCACTTTTTTGTTTCCATGATTGGTACCGGTAGTTGTGTAGTCTTGGACACGTGTATCTGCGTCTCTCTTTGTGCATGTAAGCGTAAGTAACTCGTCTGTCTGATGATTTTTGTAACGATAGTTCTGTCCAGTTAATCAGTTGTAACGACAATTCTGCCCCCCACTTCATCGTTTCCGTGATGCTTGCTGTTAGTTCTGTCGACCTCGCTGTATGCATGTACAAGTGTGTGCGTGTGTCTTTCCTCTGTGGATTTGAGTCTAAAATATATGGTTATAGAATTATCAACGTGTGCTTCTAACCATTGTTTCAGGGCTTAGACAATCTCTCATTTCGATGTGCTCTTTACAGTTCACTGCCGTTTGTGTTGGCATGTGAATTTTGATTCTCACTACATAAAAATCATTTAACAGAGAGGGGTGATGTACCAGAGAAGCGAAGGACTTGGGTACAAACCCACAGTCAGACCATTGCTTGTGTGGTGTAGTATGGATGTCATTGGAAGATAGGAAGAGTGTTGAGGGGCTGCAGGTGGCGTATAATGCTGTTAGAATGGATATTGGTGGAATAATTCTGAGTGGTGTATGGAGCCTAAGTTGACCATGACCACAATCTCGCACTAGACTTTAGGTGATGAGGCGTGAGTGGAAAAAATATCTAAACACCCACTTTGACCTAACAATTTACGACAGTTCAGGTGTCAGCACTATCTTAGGTGTAATAGAACCTATGGTGACGTTTTGGATACTTGTCGATGTGTGGGGATCTTCTATGAAAATGTGGGTTATGATGTCTGTTTGATGACCAAGAAACTATCAGTTAGCTAAGAGCATTATGGTAACTTTATCGTGGTTACTTGAACAAAGCATGCAATTACAAACAAATGTCACACTTGGCCCTGAATCCGAAGGTTGGCGTTAGATGGGAACATTTTAAACCGAATGGAGAACTCTCCTGGGTCCTGATTTATTGAAAAATAATTTCCTGGAAAAGGGGAGAATTTTCCTGGAAAACTGCAGTAGAACCACCTTAAATGAACATTTTGGTACCTGGCTACTGATTAGCAGAAGACTTTGCGAATTTTGAATTTTTGGTTTACTTTAACGCACGAACAGAAGGTAACCCTGTCTGTAACTGATCAGGGGTTGGATTGGGAATCATTGGAAAACAGAAGGTGGTTTGAGGAAGTGCTGTGGGTACGTTGGCGATGAGGCTAGGGGTGGATCTTGGTGAAAGAATTAGGAATAGAATATCAGTAGAAGCTGGCACTGGATTTCTTCTATAAGGGAGTGGGTAAATTTTCTATATCTCCACCTTGGTCACAGGCGATGGTCTCAGGCATGTTCAGTGCTTAGCGTGACTCGATTTTTATCAGATAGGACTGGCGTACTTCGATTCGACATGGGTGAAATTAGTAAGATTAACAGACGTATTTCGTTCCTGGAACATACGTGCTGTGCTGTAAAATACAGTTAAAGGTGTCAATCACTGATGTGTCACAAGGGATTGATTGGAATTTTAGACAAAGTACAGCTAAGGACACTCAATTTGTGATTGCTTACGAAAGCATAACAGAATTGATACATAGATTGGTCTGGATAGACAGACGACAAAGGTTTGACCTTGATGGAAACAATTACGAGTGTGATTAAATATTGTATACCAATGGCAGTAGAGATAAGTTAGTGAAATAATGCATCGTACTGATGCTAATATGAATTCTTTCTTCCCTCACTGCATTCGATGAGCTTTGCCATGGTCAAACTGGAAACTTTGATTTTTTCTAGCTTTGGTGTGGGAAAGGCTTTGTCACAAATATTTTCAAGTGGCCTCTTGTCCAAAGACAGGGTTGAGAAATAGGCTTGAAATAATTACAGGCTGATTGGTTTGATATCAGTGGAGAGATTAACATGTATTCACTTCAGAAATGTCTGTAGGAAAAGAAACTGGTTTTCAAATCGACAACTTTGCTTTAGTTTAGAGGCTCTCAATTCATCGAGGTTATACTTGCATACATCACTAAACCCTTTTGAGTTCAAAAAGTGTCTGTGTTTCATCACACATAATTTAATACATCCTTTAAAGTACACGGAATGTAGGTGACACTCGTGAGCTATATTATATTGTTCATAACGAATCCAACATGATGTGAAAAAGTGAGTTTGTTTCCCGTCTCTTCGTCGTGAATTAATTATTAATGTCTGCCTGCTTCGATTAACGGAATTTATGGTTTTCCCTACCTTCGTCGGTGAATATCTGTCGGTTTCAATGAAAGGATTTCACCCATTGATGGGTTTTTGAGGCTACGAATTTTGAAAGGAATAACGTATGGTAGGTTTGAGAAATAGGCTTGAAAAAATTACATGCTGATTGGTTTGACATCATGTATTCACTTCAGAAATGTCTGTAGGAAAAGAAACTGGTTATCAAATCGACAAATTTGCTTTAGATTCATCGAGGTCATACTTACATACATCAGTAAACCCAAGGTCTTTAGAGACGGGGAAGGATGGGAAGGAATTCGGCAATGGTCTTTTAAAGGAAGCATCCCGGCATTTGCCTGGAGTGATTTGGGAAACCATGGAAAACCCAAATCTGGATGCTCGGAACCGGTGTCCTCCCGAATGCAAGGCCAGAACGCTAAATAATTTCATGAAAACAGGTACACATAGAATTCTTCCTCGGTTTTATATCTGGAGTTTATGACGTTTTTTTTTCTCCATATCGAACGTTAAAAGGAAACATTTATGCTTTTTGACTTATTTTTTATTCAAGGCAAGCTGGCGCCATACTCTCTAGGTGTAGAAACTAAAATTTTGATTTTCGTTTTGAAATTGACGAGTTGGAACGGCTTTTTCAATAAAAACACCGCGGCCGGACTCGAACCGGCGACGTTCGGCACTCTAGCCCCAACACTACCGAGGTAAGTTACGCTTTCACATGGTCTATTTTTTAATTAAATACAAAGACTCAAGCAGTTTTTCTGTTCACCCAGAATGAAAACAAAATTTTCGATTTTCGTTTTGAAAACACGAGGGATTAGGCTACCATAAATGATTCTTAGATTTGTACTACGAATACTGACATATAATAATTATTCTCATCTCGTAATAATTTCTTCTTGAACTGAAGTGAATGCTGAAATATTTCTATGTATCCTGCTGGGGCGGTTTCGCAGTGCAATGGGCATATGGCGCAACCTGAATTCCTTATGCATAGCAGGACACCTGAACAAATACACACGAAATTCGCTGCAAGCCTGAGACTCTGAACAAAATTCTGCAATCACACGAACGCTGTGTTGGACGCCCTACTTTCTTTGTCCGCCAGCCAGACACCCAGCTATGCTTTCATAATGGCGAATGAATAATGTGCTTCCCTTGGAGCCATTTCGTAACCTGTCGGACTCCCGGTCAAACACGCGAGTGGCTTCGCAAACATCGAAATATTTCACGCATATTGCTACACCCGCTCCATCTAGCGACAAATGTCTTCTGCCGTGTGCTGACCTCTAGCAACAGATATACAAGTTATCGCGCTCCCGGTCAAACACGCGAGTGGCTTCGTGGCTTCGGAAACATCGAAATATTTCACGCATATTGGTACACCCGCTCCATCTAGCGACAAATGTCTTCTGCCGTGTGCTGACCTCTAGCGACAGTTATGCAAGTTATCGCACATGTCGCAACAGGGTCTCGGCGGCCGAGCAAGTACGTACATGTCAACACCTGTTCAAATACGCCTTAGGGTAGGGTTTTCCCCCGCAAGACAAGGATAGAAGATTTCGTGGCGAAGTGGAATATCTCTGGCCGGCGCATGCGCAGATGAAGTTTCTCGTGGCATCGGCTGTTCGGTGGAGACACCTGGTGGCAGGATGTGTGTATATGCTACATTGCAACATTTGTGCAGCTGGAATATCTACATCACATAGGACACAATCGTAAATAATATCGCTGATTTCAGAGTAACATTTGTTGGAGATAAGTGAAATAACAGCTAGAATAAAGACTAAATAACAGTTATATCTGTTTATTTTTTGAAATATGTGGTCGTCATGCCGTCAATGTGGTAACACTGCCATCTCGTGAGCGCCCAAAGAACTAACGTGTGACGTCATACGACCTTGGCTGCCCGCCATGCAAAGAACTTAAAAATGTGACGTCACGCGGACGAGTGGAGTCTCTTTACAGTTGTCCAAAGAGCTTATCAGGCTTGGTCCATCCTTCTCCTCCTACTATCAGCAAACAATCTAAACATGCTTTTCACTTAGTCTCCGAGATCGTTTATAAAAATTAAGGAAAGAAGTGGTCCTATTACACTTCCTTGAGGTACACCCGATGTAACATCTAGATTAGAAGAACTTTCTCGTTCAACGACGACGTAATGCGACCGACCAGTTAGAAAATCCTTTATCCATTCACAAAGCTGATCCGATATACCGTACACTCGAAGCTTCGCTAAAAGGCGGCTGTGTGGCGCAGAGTCAAATGCTTTCTCAAAATCTAAAAAAATTGCATCTATTTGTGAACCTGCATCATACGTCGTATGTAAATAGGACGAGCTGTATTTCACATGATCTTTTCTTCCGAAGTCCGTGTTGATATGGTATGTTGTAAGCAAATCATTTTCATCTAGAAAATTCATAATGTTCGAGCATATAATATGTTCCATAACTCTACTACAAACAGATGTTACAGATATGCGACGGTAGTTTCCAGGTTCACTTCAGTCACCTTTCTTGAAAATCGGAGTTACTTGCAAGATTTTCCAGTCTGAATGTACTTTTCGCTCTTCTAAGGATAAATCAGACACAAACGGCCCCATTTCCGCCTCATACTCTGAAAATACTCTTACTGAAATTCCATCCGGGCCCGGTGCTTTCCCCCACTTCAGGAGCTCTAATTGCTTTATGATAACTGCAGTATCTATTCGTAATGATTCCATCACCAATTCAACACGGCATGGGAAAACGGGAATACTATCCTTGTTTTCATCAGAACATGAATTTTTGAACACAGTTATTAGTACGTTAGCTTTATCGCGGCTTTCATTAATCTCGGAACCTGGGATATTGCTGTTGGTACAATTGACTTTTCGTACATACGACCAAAATTTATTTGGGTTTTCTGTGACACTCTTACAGAGAGAGTTGGAATCAAAATCATTGAAGGCCTCACGCATCACATTCTTAACACGTCCTCTGAACTCAGCTAATGTTTCTAAATCGCTGCGACACTCCTTCCTTTTTGAGCGTGCGTGTATCCTCTTTTGTTTTTTGAGTAATCTTTTTACTTCGCATGTGTACCACGGTGGATCATTCTCCCCCTTTATTGTCCGCTTCTGATTACTAATCCAAAAAAGTTCTGGTCGTATATCAAAGTAATAAGAGGCTCTCGTAAGGTTATGCCGTCGCTGATTAAAGAAAATGGTGAATTATCAGAAACAAGCGTAGAGAAAGCAGAAATTTTGAATGATATATTTAAAAAGGCTTTCACGATAGAAAACTCAGAGGAGATACCGATATTTAACAATCGTACCGACAAAATTATGAATGATCTCGTTCTTGATGTCGAGGGAATAACTAAACTGCTTATGAATGTAAAAACCAATAAGGCTCCCGGACCAGACGGTATTCCTACAAGATTCTACTCAAGATACGCAAAGGAAATTGCACCGTATTTGATGAAATTGTATACCGTCTCTCTGGATCAAGGAAAAATACCAGCCGAATGGAAGACCGCTATCGTAACTCCAGTGTTTAAAAATGGGAATGTTAATGATCCTCAGAATTATAGGCCGATCTCGTTAACTTCAATATTTTGCAGGATTTTAGAACATATCATCTATTCGAATGTCATGCGGTTCTTGGATGAAGGTGAGCTTTTAAATCCAAATCAACATGGATTCAGAAAAGGCCGATGCTGCGAAACACAACTTGCACTTCTAATTCACGACTTGTGCCGAATTATAGATGAGCAATCCCAGGTTGATTTGGTTCTATTAGACTTTAAAAAAGCTTTCGACACTGTGCCTCACACTAGGTTACTTAGGAAACTTCGCGGTTACGGCATATCTAGACAAATATGCGACTGGGTTGCAGACTTCCTGAAGGGCAGAACACAGTGTGTAGTTCTCGACGGTGAGCGTTCATCACTTACTGAAGTGGGGTCTGGAGTTCCCCAGGGAAGCGTGTTAGGGCCTCTGTTGTTTCTCATATACATCAATGATCTATGCGACATAATAGGGGGAATGAAAAGATTATTTGCCGATGATGCTATAATTTATCGCGAAATCAAAACCCTGGACGACTGCGCTTTGTTACAAGACGATATTACGAAAATAATTGCGTGGTGTAAAGATTGGCAGTTGGAGTTAAACGCTAAAAAGTGCCAAGTCATGCGTGTGAGTAAAAAGGTGACACCATTTAACTATGAATATACGATTAATGACACTGTCCTTAGAACGGTAGATTCCGCTAAATACCTAGGGGTAACAATTCGTAATAATTTGTCGTGGAATGAGCATATTGAGAATGTAATGGGGAAAGCAAATCGTATACTCCGATTTCTAGGTCGTAATTTAAATCAATGCACTCAGGAAGTTAAATCGATTGTATACAAGTCACTAGTACGTCCTCACTTAGAGTATTGTTGTTCTGTATGGGGTCCCCATCAAAAGGGGTTAATGGAGGCTTTAGAGAAGGTCCAAAGAAGAGCCGCCCGATTCGTGACAGGTATATATAGTTGGAGGGAAAGCGTAAGTGCGATGTTGAAGGAGTTAGGTTGGGAAGACCTGGAACACCGAAGGCGTTGCTCTCGACGGAAGCTAATTGAAAAATTCACGACAGATGTATTTCGGAATGACAGTCAGCAAATATTGCTACCAGCAACATTCATATCTCGAAATGACCGTGAAAATAAGATAAGAGAAATCAGGGCCAGAACCGATTCATTTCTGTACTCATTTTTCCCACGAGCGATTAGGGAATGGAATAGAAAGGATTTACCGGGCGAGTAAACTTAAAATCCGACAGGAGTAGCTTTCGATAAAGCACTCCAGCCATCCTGATCTGGGTTTTCCATGGTTTTCCCAGATCACTCCACGCGAATGCGGGGATGGTTCCTCACAATAGCCCATGGGCGCCTCCTGCCATATCCCTTATAACCCTTCCAAACCATAACCCTTCTCGATAGGTGCTATGCACCCTCCGCCACACACTTTTAGTGAATCGCGGAGTAATAATAATAATAATAATAATAATAATATGTATTTCCATGTCTTCCCTGACTATATGTATAAAACGATGCCACATCACTTTCAAGTTCTGGTTTTTTGTTACAAACGTATCTACAGTTAATTACGAGAACTTTTAACTGTCCAGATTCTTTTACGTTCCTCCAACGTTCCGGTGTTGCATCTGATTTGGTTGCCCGTAACTGTATTTCGTGTTTCGAGTGTTCCTCCCTCAGCCTAAAAAACCACCCAGTGCATTCCACACGGCCCCTGGTACCCGTGTAGCCTGTTCACGTGTGTAGTGCACACCTGACATATTCAGGGGAACCCTAAATAATTCAACCCTATAGCGAATATCGAGAAATCTGCAGCCAATATCATCACAGAAACGTCGTAGTCTCTGAGTCAGTCCCTCAATACGGCTCTGAACCAGAGGTCCACAATCAACTCTGTCTACGATGCTACAGATGGTTAGCTCTGCCAATATCGTGCGGCCATTAGCCACAGAGTTTACCCTTTCAGCCAGCCGCCGGATGGAAGAGAAGATAACCTCCAACCCAAGGCGACTTGCATCGTTGGCGCCAACATGAGCCACAATCTGTAGTTGGCTACACCCCGTCCATTCTATGGCTTCCGGGATGGCCTGTTCCACATCTCGGATTAGGCCACCCGGAATACACATCGAACTGACGTTGAATTTCTTCCCCGAGTAATTCGCCATTTCCTTAAGGGGCTCTAAAAACCGCCTCCCATTAGAGCTCCCAACTACCAGAATCCCCTTCTGTGTTCGCTCAGACCTAGCGGGCTGAGGGACCGTCGACTTGTAGGATGACAATTGTGGGACTGTGTGAGCCTCCGACAATACATCATACCGGTTGGACAGTCGTATAAGTTCAGCTTCTTGACCTTTTAGCCTATCGACTGCCCCCGTGAGCGGCTTCGAAGTCTAGAAGCGGCACCGACAGGAGACCGATTCAAAGCACCAAGCTATTCAGTCTGGGTTGCAGGTACGACGCTCGACAAAGGAGAATCTTTAAGCACTTCAGGTTCCCCAATATCACATCTGCTGCAACCTTTTACAGTAGCTTCCAGCTGTGTAACTTTCGCTAACACAGCTGCAAGCTGTGCGTGCAGATCAGCCACCTTAGCTCGCGTCTCCACACAGCAATCACAGTCCCTACACATACTGCTATTGAAACACGAGAAAAAGAAAACAGAACAGAAACTCGAACTAAACTGTACTTCAGGCAAACTGCAAAAACTCAGTGAGAACATTAATCAAATCTACACCCCACTAAAGATATAAACCTAAATCACGCTATTTTACTAAGCGACCGTTCAACTGCAACTAACCTGTACTTTCCACAAAAAGTAAACACTCAGAGATAACACTAAACAAATCCACACACCACTAAAGATAAAATATGAAACTAAATCACGCTACTTTACTAAGCAACCGCTCAACTGCAACTAACCTGCACTTTCCACAAAAAGTAAACACTCAGAGATAACACTAATCAAATCCACACAACACTAAAGATAAAATATGAATCTAAATCACGCTACTTTACTAAGCGATCGTTCAGCTGCAACTAACCTGTACTTTCAACAAAAAGTAAACATTAATCTGGATGTGGACAAAACATGTAGCAACGTACATGTTTCAAAAACCGTCCAGGAAAGTACTCAGTACAATTTTAGCAAAGCTGGATTTCAAGATTACACCTATAGAAAAACACAATAGTTTAATATGTATCCTACGCCAATCAATGCAGGATATATCTCAGAAGACGTCCCAGAACCTAGAAGAATATCTATCAGGTCTCAAAATAAAACTATGGAGCTTAAAGAAAACTGCGAAATACAAAATAAAATTCGGCGGCTATTTGGAAAGGATACTCAAAGATAAAAAGAACGCCAGCTAAAGCTGCAAGACTAAAAAAGAAATCAAATAAAATTGGCAGAGGAACACCGCTACTTGGAATGGCCTTCGCAGTCCACAAAACCCTTTTTAATGCAGTAAAAGAAGTCATGCCCATCACCAACAGACTAATGACACTAAGGCTACAATACAAAAACAAGCACTATACCATCGTCAATGCACATGCCCCAACAAACATAGACAACCGGAAAAACCCGAAAGATGTAGAAAACTTCTGGAACAAACTAGAAACTACCGTCACCAAAATCCCACAAAAAGATGTAACAATTCTCCTCGGAGACTTCAACGCACAGCTAGGCAGAGAGAAACAATACCAAGAAACCATAGAAAAATTCTCGGCCCACGGATTTACCAACAGGAATGGAATCAGACTAGTGGAGTTATGCCAGTAGAACAACATCAGAATCATGTCTACATCACTTCGTCAGAAACCAAGCAAGAAAAATACGTGGAGATCACCAGTAAATTCAATCGGAGAATTCCAAATCGATCATTTAGCCATATCCGGAAACTTCAAGAAAGAAATCCACAATGTTGAAGTCAGAAAAGGGGCTAACATCAACTTTGACCACTACCTCACACGAGTTAAGATTAGAATGACACCTCGAAATTGCTTCAAAAAATAACACCACTACCCAAATTCGATCTTACCAAGCTACAGTCATCAGAAATCACGAAGATGTGGAAGGAAATACCCGCGAAAAATGGGATAGAATTCAAAGACAAAATCACCTCATCGGCTAAAGAACAAATTCCATTAAAAATAAGTACAAACACCCATGGCTGAACGAAGAATGCAACCAAGTAAAAGAGTACAGGAAAATTTCATACAAGATGCATAGCGCTCACAAATCACCAGAAAACCAAACAGAACTCGATGAAAAGAGAAGACTAGCCACAAAAACACTCAGAAAAACAAGAAGACAATACCTCAAGAAACAATAGGATTCAATCGAAGAAAACTTCAGAAATTATAACGCTAGAGACTGCTATAGAACATTTGCTAACAAAATTAAGGGCTTCTCCTCACAGAGTCTTTGCTTTAAAAACGCAAATAGAAAATTGGCACTAAACAACAGAGAAAACTGTGAACTGCTCGCTACCTACTTTGAGCAACTGCTAAATTGCCCAGAACCAGCTGACGGGTTCTCAAAAAAATCAGAAGATATCAATCCAGACTCACCAGTACCAACACTAGAAGAAATCGGGGAGCATATTCAGAAACTCAAAAATGGGAGGGCATCAGGAAAAGATGGCATATTGGCAGAATTCCTGAAAAATCTAGGCCAAAGTTCACTCCAAGAACTAACCAAAATCATCGGACATTGTTGGGAGACAAAGGAAATCCCGAAAGACTGGAAGTGCGCTCTCATACTTCCCCTTCACAAAAAAGGTAACCGCACCAATGTGAACAACTACAGAGGAATATCTCTACTATCAGTCCCCTACAAAATTCTCTCTGCTTGTCTCCGCAAAAGAGTACAAGAACAAATCGAACACAAAATTGGCGAATACCAAGCAGGCTTCAGACCTAACAGATCGTGCGCAGAGCAAATCTTTAACCTAAAAATCATCCTAAAATACAGATCAATCAGGCACAAGAAAACCATATGCACCTTTGTAGACTTCAAGAAGGCGTATGACTCCATCGACAGGAAAAGCCTATTCAACATTCTAAGGGAATAAGGTCTGGACAATAAATCAAGAGAATTAATCAAGCAGACACTCACCAACACCACAAACAAAGTAAAATTCATGGGAGAACTCTCCAGAGAATTCGAGACAAAAACTGGCGTTAGACAGGGTGACGGTCTCTCGCCAATCTTATTTAATAATAGCCCTGGACAAAGTCATTAGAGAATGGGACAAAATGAACACCCCAGTAATATTAGGCAGAAACAGACTAAATATCTCATGCTTGGCCTTCGCAGATGATCTGGCTATTCTATCAGGAAGTGAACAACAAGCCATCAAACAAATAGAATCCCTCAAAGAATTATAAAAAAAAAAAAAAAAAAAAAAAAAAAAATGGACTAAATATCTCCTATGAGAAAACGGCTTTTCTTGGCACACAAACTGAACATAAAACACTGGACACAAAATATGGAAAAATCAACAGAGTCACCGAGTTTAAATACTTAGGCGAAATTATCAGGCCAACAGGACTCGAAAAGAAGGCACAGCAAAACAGACTCAAAAAAATGAAAAAGGCTTTCAGACAGACCTGCAACATCTACAGCAAAAAGAACATAGGAATTCAATCAAAATTAGACACTACAATACAGTTATTAAACCCAACGCTCTATACGCCACAGAAACACTCACACTAAACTCTAAGAGGGATATCGAGAACATCCAAAAAGAAGAACGAAGAATAATCAGGAAAATTATTGGACCAACCAAAACAGAAGAAGGCTACAGACTAAAGTCAAACAAAACAGTAGAGTCCCACTCAAACATAGCCAACGACATCAGAAAACGCAGACTAAAATTCTATGGTCACATCTACAGGATGCCAGATCACAGATTAACTAAGCAGATATTCAAACTCATGCAACCATTAAAAATGCCTAACAGTTGGTTCGATAAAGTAAGACAAGACTTGGAAAAAGCTAAAATCAAGAGCTCAGAATCTTCAGACAAAAAATACACGACTGGGTAGTCATGCCAGAAACCAAAGCCAAGAAGACCGGCACAACATGGACAGAAGAGAGAAAACTTGCCTTCAGTAAATGGATGCGAGAATACTGTAATGGCAAAAGAAACTCAGACAGAAAGTGACTATGTTTTGCGTGATCTGTGCATAAAATAAATAAATAAAAGCCTCAGAGTCCATATATCCGGTTATACATTAAGGATTTTAAAAAAATACTAGATATTTAACTTATAGTAATTCTTAATTTTTTTAATCTTTTCCTTAAACCAAATGGACGAGAAAATTTGTGCATTTATTTAGTCTGAAGAATACTCCATCTTTTTCTCTTTTTTTAATCACTTAGACTCCAAATTTTAGGAGAAGGAGAAGCAATGATTCACAGAGACAATAAGTAATTACGAGTCAAACGCATGTAAAAGAATATATAGAAAAAGTATTTAAACGAAGACTCTGAAATAGATGTCATGGGTTTCACTGATATTCCATTTAATGTATATTTAAAGCATGCGACTGAAATAAAATGTTTCCGTACTGGAAAATCACATCCGTGACTTTTTTTAAAAATTTACTGGAGTACATGTCTTATCTTTAGTTAAGTCCTGGAGTATGTTATATCCATCATCCTTAGATGTTAGATGAAAATAAATCGGTTAAACAAAATCAGTTTGGATTTGGGAAGAACAGAACGTGTGAAATATTTCTGGCTCTGTTCTGACATAACGCAGTGAAGTTATTACTTTAGGATCACAAGTTGCTATTTTTATGCTTTCAGGAAGCATTCGACATTATATTCTAAAATCGCCTTTTTCACGAAGAATTCAACGTATGGGATTTGTGAGTGGCTAAGATATTTCCTGCTGGCTCCGGCAGTGTCGTGCACAGTGTCAGGATGTGAATGGGTTAGAATATGGCAGAATGATTGGTTTCCGAAACGGGTTTGTCGTACCGTGACATTGCGGCTTGTACAGGTCGCACAGCTACGACAGTGATGCGTGTTTGGAACCAGTGGATAAAAGGTCTTACGCAGTGACGAGTGGGTACTGGACCACAGCGTGGGATGACCGCCATCTTGTCTGCATGACGTAAAAGCTTCGTCCTCAATGCTGGCTCGACGTTGGAGTACTGCAACGGGTGTGAACACGTCTGCTTCTACGGTGCGACGCCGTCTGCTGAGTGCTGAACCGGTAGCAAACATGCCATTGCGTCGGCTTCCAATGAACAGAAAGCAGACTGCAGTGGCTACCGTCAATGAGCTGCTGAGCGGAAAATTGTAGTGTTTTCTGACAAGTACCGCTTATCATCATATATATTATTTCTATAAGGTATTTTTTTTGTCACAAGCCTATATCTTCCTTCATACTTAACCGAAATCAATGAATGAGGTGTCATTTTAAAGCTTATGGTCTCGACTTTGGTTAAATCGTATTTTAAGCAAGAAAGTTTTCGGAATTCGACCCTTAAAGGGCAAAAATGTAATTTTTTCTAAAATGCTGTTTTCTGTGTTACGAGTCAGTTATCTCCCTGGATACCTATCTGAAACCGTTTTAGTATCGTTTTAAAGATTAAGATCTCCGCTTTAGTGACGTCATATATTAAGCCAGAAAGTTTTCGGAATTCGACCCTTAAAGGGCAAAAGTATCATTATTTTTGCAATGCGTTTTTATGTCACGAGCGATTTATCTCCCTTAATATATAACCGATATAGATAAATGAGGTATCATATTAAAGAAAAAGGTCTCCGCCATGGTAACATTATATTTTAAGACAGGAATTTTTCGTAATTCGACCCTTATAGGGCAAAAATGACACTTTTTCTAAAATGCGTTTTTTGTATCTCGAGCCATTTATCTCCCTGGATATCTAACCAAAATCGATAAATGAGGTAGGATTATGAGGAGTAATGTCTCAGCTTTGTGATGTCATATTTTAAGAAAGAATGTTTTTGGAATTCAACCCTTAAAGGAAGAAAGTATAAAATTTTCTATAACCGATTTGTGTGTCACGAGCGATTTATCTCCCTTGATATCTAACCGATATAGATAAATGAGGTATCATATTAAAGAATAAGGTCTCCGCCGTGGTAACATTATATTTTAAGAAAGAAATTTTTCGTAATTCGACCCATAAAAGGCAAAAAAGTCAATTTTTCTAAAATGCGTTTTTTGTGTCTCGAGCCACTTATCTCCCTTGATATCTATCCAAAATCGATAAATCAAGTACGATTGTGAGGAATAATGTCTCAGCTTTGCTGACATTATATTTTAAGAAAGAAGTTTTTGGAATTCAACTATTAAAGGGAAAAAGTATAAATTGTTCTACAACCTATTTTTGTGTCACGAGCCTTATATTTCCATTGATATCTAATCGATATAGATAAATGACATATCGTATTAAAGACTAAGGTTTCCGCCGTGGTAACATTATATTCTAAGAAAGGAATTTTTCGTAATTCGACCCATAAAGCGCAAATTGTCAATATTTCTAAAATACGTTTTTTGTGTAAGAACGAAGACTTTCCCGGCGTATGACTGCAATGTAGTCTTCACGGGTGTACCGCCGGATAGTGTTGTGGAAACACAATATTTCGACGGCTGGCTCTGCCGTCTTCTTCAGGTGATGAGACATGTGTATCTGTGGGTCAGCCGACCATTACACATGTCTCATCACCTGAAGAAGACGGCAGAGCCAGCCGTCGAAATATTGTGTTTCCACAACACTATCCGGCGGTACACCCGTGAAGACTACATTACGTTTTTTGTGTTTCGAGCCATTTATCTCCCTGGATTTCTAACCAAAATAGATAAATGAAGTAGGAGTATGAAGAGTAATGACTGAACTTGGTGACATTATATTCAACCTCACTATTCATCGCATTTTATTCGCGTAATTTTCGCACGGGTCGTCTAGTATATATTATTTCTATAAGGTATTTTTTAGTCACAAGCCTATATCTTCCTTCATACTTAACCGAAATCAATGAATGAGGTGTCATTTTAAAGCTTATGGTCTCCACTTTTGTTAAATCGTATTTTAAGCAAGAAAGTTTTCGGAATTCGACCCTTAAAGGGCAAAAATGTAAATTTTTCTAAAATACTGTTTTCTGTGTTACGAGTCAGTTATCTCCCTGGATACCTATCTGAAACCGTTTTATGAAGTATCGTTTTAAACATTAAGATCTCCGCTTTAGTGACGTCATATATTAAGCCAGAAAGTTTTCGGAATTCGACCCTTATAGGGCAAAAATGTAAATTTTTCTAAAATGCGTTTTTTTGTATCTCGAGCCATTTATCTCCCTGGATATTTAACCAAAATCGATAAATGAAGTAGGAATATAAGGAGTAATGTATCAGCTTTCTGAAATCATATTTTAAGAAAGAATGTTTTTGGAATTCAACCGTTAAAGGAAAAATGTATAAATTTTTCTATAACCGATTTTTGTGTCACGAGCGATTTATCTCCCTTGATATCTAACCTATATAGATAAATGAGCTATCATATTAAAGAATAAGGTCTCCGCCATGGTAACATTATATTTTAAGAAAGGAATTTTTCGTAATTCGACCTTTATAGGGCAAAAATATAAATTTTTCTAAAATGCGTTTTTTGTATCTCGAGCCATTTATCTCCCTGGATATCTAACCAAAATCGATATTTGAAGTAGGAATATAAGGAGTAATGTATCAGCTTTCTGAAATCATATTTTAAGAAAGAATATTTTTGGAATTCAACCGTTAAAGGAAAAAAGTATAAATTTTTCTATAACCGATTTTTGTGTCACGAGCGATTTATCTCCCTTGATATCTAACCTATATAGATAAATGAGGTATCATATTAAAGAATAAGGTCTCCGCCATGGTAACATTATATTTTAAGAAAGGAATTTTTCGTAATTCGACCTTTATAGGGCAAAAATGTAAATTTTTCTAAAATGCGTTTTTTGTATCTCGAGCCATTTATCTCCCTGGATATTTAACCAAAATCGATAAATGAAGTAGGAATATAAGGAGTAATGTATCAGCTTTCTGAAATCATATTTTAAGAAATAATGTTTTTGGAATTCAACCGTTAAAGGAAAAAAGTATAAATTTTTCTATAACCGATTTTTGTGTCACGAGCGATTTATCTCCCTTGATATCTAACCTATATAGATAAATGAGGTATCATATTAAAGAATAAGGTCTCCGCCGTGGTAACATTATATTTTAAGAAAGTAATTTTTTGTAATTCGACCCATAAAAGGCAAAAAAGTCAATTTTTGTAAAATGCGTT